>DVZL01000966.1:0-19714 GCA_018236625.1 Lasaia peninsularis
TATCCTAGGTTAGCTGTAAGACATCTCTTGTCAGAGATAAGCTTGCCTTTTGTAATCTTTGTTATATTTTTTTTCTTATTTGCTGAAATATCTCATGTGTATAAAAAAGTGTTAAATAAATAAATAATTCGAAAAAAAATACAAAATGCTGTCGCTAGTGTTCGTAAGTCAAAATGTAACTTAATCCCAGTGAACATAGAAAGTAGCGTTTTACTATATTTTTTAAAAATATATCAAATTAAACATAAAAAGTTACTTTTACCATGTTTTTGAAAAAAATAATGTTTCGGGCTTTCCTCGCCTCTAATTCCTGAGAATTTTAGTGAGTCACTGCTTCATATGTCATTAATATTTTTAAAAACTTTATCAAATTAATCAGACTAATAAAGCTACGTGTCGTAGGTCAATATAATTCTTATTTACAAACATCCTAATATACCTTGCAGTAAACAATATTGTCTAAAGCATTCTTAAACAAAACCCACAATGTAATATTCATAAAGCAATTACGAAAGAATCCATGTTCACGACAGAGCTCGAGATATTTTAATATGGGGTTTTATAAAGAGGGGAAATAGGAGCGTAATAATAAAAACAGGATGTTTGTAGATTGCTCTTAAGTCTGCCAACAGCCCGAGAAATAACTGTTTAATGTATGCAACCCTTTTACAGTGCCACCGTAATAGAAATATTGTGAGTTTCAGAGCCGCGTTTATATTAGACAAGTTATGTTTGGTTTATATATTTTATGCTAGCGACCCGCCGGGCTTCACACGGGTATACTATACATGTTATATACATAAAAACCTTCCTTTTGAATCCCTCTATCTATTAAAAAAACCACATCAAAATCCATAGCTTTGTTTTAAAGATTCAAGCATACATAGGGACAGAAAGAGAAAGTGACTTTGTTTTACAATATGTAGTAAAAACTGAAAGGTAAACAAGCGAACAGATTTTTTATTGGACAAGAATTAGATGAAAAATACTCGTCGTCTGCAGACAAAAGTTTTACTACCTTGTACGTTGGAACACGGGTAACACCAGCTTTGCAATGAAATAAACTGGCCAAGTGCGAATGGATTCACGCTCGATGGGTTCCGAATTACGAAGAGAATGTAAGACCGACAAAAAAAATCACGTTTGTTGTATGGGAGCCCCATTTTAAATATTTATTTTTAATATAAATATGTATTATAGCAGCAGCAGAGATATAGGTATAATCTATAAAAAAAAATTGTCTAGTTATCAATTTTCTTGAGATACAACTTAACTATAGACAGACAGATGGACAGCAGAGTCTCAGTAATAGAATTCCAGTTTTACACTTTGATTACGGAATCCTAAAAATAAACAAGTCGTCTATTTGAATGCGCTAACATAGCCTAATAATTATTGATTTCAAAAACGATACTCAATTTGTCGACATATTTTGTTCTTATATTTTTATGCCGCGATCACTTCGCAAGTTCTAAATAGATTTTTATTTTGTAAGAAAAGCCATACTTCATACTTATTTTTGATACAGTACAAATTGCATTGTGATTGGTTCAGTAGTTTTTGAACTACATACAAAAACACAAAAAGTTATTTATCCAAACGATATAATAATGAAATACGAATAAAGTTGGTTTTTCTAAGTACTAAGAGTTTTACTAAGTATATTTAAAATACTTTAACTCCAAAAACCCTTACGTAAACCTCAACAGCAATGATTAAGTAAAACCCAGTCACGATATAGAAAAATACCATGATGTAATTTGTATATTTTTGTATTCACACTAAGCTCCATTACGAATAAATAATTAGGTTTGTGTTTCATGAAAATTGCCTGTTCCTCTATCCGTCCACCCGCCACTGCAGTTACAGCGCCAACCGCAATGCGTTTACGATCCTACATCACGTAAGCAACATTTTTTAAAACGATGTTAATATTATTTCCATAATCAAAATCGCTCTGAAGTAAAACGTATCATTCAAGACTGGTAAAAATCACTTTCATACAAGATAAAAAATAAATCAAAAGATTATCTAATCTAATACCTTAAAACGAGCAATTCTTGTACATATATATCAGCGATTTCGGAAACGGCTTAAACGATTTTCTTGAAATTTTGTATGTAGGGGGTTTCGAGTGCGATAAATCGATCTAGCTAGGTTTTATTTTCAGGTTTTACTTATTAATTGTGTTTTTATTGAATATAAACCTATATCATTACAATACGAAGTAAAATTTCGCCAAACTTTACGAAGTTAGAATAGTTCAGTTAGGAAATCGGGGAAAACTTGGGTTCAAATCAAATTGGGTTGGGTTCAAACGCAGAAAACTTGGGTTCAAATCTCAGTCGGATTATTTATTTTATTATTTTTTCTTTTTTTTTTGAGAAACTCTTTCTCACATTTCCAAAGCAATTACAATTCCAAAAAAACCTTACCTACTAAAAAACACCGAGCAAATCTCAGTCATCCAGGTACTAAAATATATATACATAACTGTTGAATAGCAAAGTAATAAACAAAACATAATTGACGTTCTAATGTTTCGAAATTATCTTTACATTAACCTAAAAATAGTGAAAAAAATATTATCTACTTTTACAAACTAACTTATTTACTTAAAAACTAATGTAAAATATATTTTACTTATAAACTTTTCCTATTTACTCAAAATTATATGGCAAATATACTTTTGTGTAATCAGGATGAACGATTATCGCGATACAGGCTTCCCTATCATAAGGCAATCGAACAAAAATTGCTTGTGAATTTTATTATCACTTACTAGTGATCCGCCTCGGTTTCGCACGGGTATACTATACATACATATACATGTTATATATATAAAAATTTACTTTTGAATCTCTCTATCTATTTAAAAAATCGCACCGAGTCCGTTGCGTAGTTTTAAAGATTTAAGCATAGTACACAGAGATATAGGAACAGAGAAAGTGACTTTGTTTTATACTATGTAATGATAAGTAAATAAAAATCAATGTTTTTAATTAACGTCTTGTTTGTTGAGGAGTTATTATATTTTTTCCAGGTCGTTTCTAATTATATATAATATAATTTGAGTTGGTAGATACACTTAACGTCACTAACGCCGAGGCTTTAGTTTGATTCCTGACGGTATGTTTATGAGGGACAGAGATATCCATCTTTCCTGGTCTGGAGTTTATGAAATTTAGTGATATTTATAGTCTATATTTTTCATTGTTGGCGCTTGCCTTCCACATATTCATATTTAAAAAGGAGAAACACATGTACTTCCTTATAGATTACTTATACTTAAGTGTTTTGTGTACACTTTTCACAATACAGTACATAGTGTTGTGGATATTGTTGGTGCTCCTAAACAGTGTACTGGTTGTGTGTGAGTTTTTTCGTATATTATTTGGGGTTTTCGACTTCAGATGGGCACTTCGTGTACTAATACTACTTGTATTATCGTGTACTAAATACAGTATTTTCTGTTTTTAAGTACGCTACAATAAACAGAATTATTTTTCCGGAATTAGCAAATTAATTATTTCATTTTTATTTGACTATGGATTTCCGCAAAGCAATGCCTGATTCTATAAATAATCTAGTAGCTTAAGTTTCAGCACCTGTGATACCTCTGGTGTTGCGAGGGTTCGTGGGCGGCGGTGATCACTTACCATCAGGTGATCCACTTGTCCGTTTGCCTCCTCTTATATAAAAAAAAAGAAATTAACTATATAATTTAAGTTTTGTTACGAAAAATTTAAGATTTCTTGTTTTAGTCAAGTAAATGTTAGAAACATTTTTATAAAACCTCTAGCTGTCCGCCCGCGGCTTCGCCCGCGTGAATTATTTTAATAATACAGACAACTTTCAAATTGCACACATTTTTCTGACTTATAATACTAATCGCATAAAAACATATCCTCTTTTTAATGTAGTTGGTTAAAAAGTAGCCTATGTCCTTCCTCAAGGTCTACTCTATCTCTGTACAAAATTTTATCAATATCGGTTCAGTGGTTTAGGCGTGAAAGCGTAACATACAGATAAACAGACAGAGTTACTTTCGCATTTATAATATTATAGTACGGATGTGAAAAAGTACATGTTTTTACATTTAAAATATGGACATATGTTTAAGTATTTTTGTGTGCTAATATCGTTGACTAAATTTACTTACTTTGTGTTACAATAAGTAGAATAAATAGAAAAATCGTATTAAATTTGACGACAAAGAAGTTGGCTTCGAATTGCATTTGACACAATTTGTTTTTTATTGTTTTTTTATTAATAAAAACTGTGGATCACTGTAAGAAATCAATAAAATAAATATATTTTAATCTGTATCAGGAACTAACAAAAAACACTGTCTGCAATTTGTTATGTCATTCACCCAGTTATTATAATCATAAAACTAAAAGTAATAGTCCCGAATATGTGGTATTGGTAACTCTTTTTTCGTGGGATAAGACATGGGTCTCCTAGTGGTAAGAGACAATCGCGGCCTATAGAAACCGTAGATGTTATAAGTACGTCACTGTCTGTGATCTTGCTGTTAGACCTTATGTGCAAGGGCTGGCCTACAATCCGGAACGGAACCCGACAATGTCATTATGGCGGCAGAAATAGGTAAGGCGGTGGCTCTTTACCCGGGCAAGTTGCTGCTCAGCACATTACCACCAGCGGTTATGTTGGAAGTAACCCATTTAACCTTTGCTCGCCTCTTATGCCTGGTAGCTAGGCAGATAATCTATTCAGGGGACCCTAACCAACACGGGGAAGGGGACACTTTCTAAACCAGAAGAACTTTAATAGGTTAACCTATAAGAAATTTAATAGGTATTGTAATATCTATTATAATAAGAACGAATGATCTTATTTGGTATCCGTAAATTTTGTGTGCATATCGGGTAGGTCTCAGAATCGGTCAACATCTAAGTATTTTTCATACCCCTAAGTGCGGGCGGTACGAAGTTCGCCGGATCGGCTAGTTTTAAAATTTAAAAGTTAATGCTTAAAAATTAACATTTTAAGCATCCAAATATAAGAAATATTTTTATAGGTTAGTAGGTACTAAATTAGTTGACACTTTTTTGAAGGCTCATTTTGTTCTTATAGAAAGTGTCAACCAACCTATTGTCCAGGCATATGTAAGTATGTATGTATTTATCACCAAGACATTCGCCTGCTTAGTTGCTATTTTTCAACACGAAAAGTCTTAACAATGTCTATGTGAAGTTTTTAAGCTGTTCTCGTTCACATGAAAAATTAAATGCACTTATTACTTTCATTCAGCTCTAGAAAACTTCATCGCCAGGAATCTTATAAACAGCTGAGTGCGAGTCGTATTTGTAAGCGAAGGGTTCCGTCGCTACCGAGATTTTTATTTTTAACAACTTTACTACAACCTAGCAGATCGATTTTTGTTTCTTTACAAGAATTACACGCTGCATACAGACAACTCAATTAAACCAATTTTCCATCATATGATCGTTATTCTAGATTGTTTTTGTTACTAAAAAGCTGAGGCTATTGGGCCTATTCTACAATTATCTCTGCATCGGTAGATTATATAAATAGATTTGATATAGATAGACCTATGATGTCAGAAGGATAAAAGAGGGTAGGTACGATATTACTCCATTGTCCTTATGTCTGACTGTATCTCAGACTTTATCTCAGAATCGTGATAGCTAGATATTCGAAATTTCCATAAACTATGTATTTCCATAAATACTAAAATATAGAATAAAATAAATATTTATGGGGCCTCGTACACAACGAACGACCTGACCCTGCCAATAGATGCAATCTAAATATGGATAGCACCTATCCATATTTAGATTGCAGTAAAAAGAACGTACAGTTGCTCAATATATTATCAGTGTCTAGTTACATATTCACTGTTGTCTACAAAGCAATGATATTTTTTGCCGTTGCCTTGGAAACAATAGATAAGGTACGGAACACCACTTGCGCTTGTGGTATCTTATTATACACATTATAATTGTTTTTGGCGGTATGTAAATGACCAATGCTTTAATCAAAAGAAATAAATTACAGGCGGAACCCCAAAAAGGTATTTTTTGTGCATTGCGCATTCAGACGCATAGCAGCAGAGCCAAGAGTAAATATTCATTTTTATTTCGTTTAAGAGAACATGGCCAAAGTTTCGCCTCTTGTTTTGCTAGGTTGTTTTTATTTATTAATATGGCGCCCTGATTAACATTTGCCTAGATTAAGCATCTGGACTCTGTAAAATTTCTAGAAAGCTCTATCGCAATTATTTTAATAAATAATGTAATACGGACGATATCTGATCTCTGATGGTCGATGGTCGAGAATTAAACTTAAACGCATATAGACGCTTGTCTACACGGCTTGAATTCGATATCCGAAGTTTGAAAAACATGGATGTCAGATAGCATTGTTTCTAATTCTAGTCCCAAATTTAGTTTGTAACACACTAATATATATTAGTATCTATCTAATGTTGACAGTACTCATGGCACAGGCATATAATTTGCTAATATTAATGTTAGATCAATTAATCGTTAAGTTCATACAATTATTCAGACATTTTTATAAATGACTGGATGCTGCCCGCGGCTACGCGCACGTATCCAGTCTGTTTACCTTTCCCGCGAAAATCATTCTATATATCAGGGTGAAATAATCTAAGTCTATGCCTATATATTATCTGCATACCAAATTTCGAATTTATAATATTAGTATAAATCATGAGAAAGTTAATTGTAGTCAAGGTCAATTTGCGTTTGTTTTTGTAAAGATTTATTTACCGATATGGTTAATTTTATGAATATTACGTTTCTAGGCTGTTTAGCTTATAATTATAATAATAGCGTAAGCTGTTACCTATTCTCTTATCCACAACCTCTAGTTGTAATTGTTGATCAAGGATATGAAGCAACCACCCGCTGGCTTGCCCTAAAATATGTGGAGCGCCACGTTGCGTTGTAATAGTTTCTATTACATGTTTGGCTTTATTTGTGTTTACGTGGCTGTGTTCGTACACTGTGAAAATATAAAAATGCTTTAAAACAATGTTCCATTATGCTTTAGATACCTCCTAGCTTTAAATAGGGTTGCCAAGTACTTAAAAAAAGAAGAAAATGTTCTACTTTATATATTTGTTCTTTGCATAACTATTATACATGAAGAAAAGATACCAATATTAAACATCTATCTCATTCTTATTAAGTTAAAATTTCGAATATTGTTGTTGAAATTGCAAAGCAAATTTACCTAAATAGTACTAAATACTATTCTACCAATAAAAGCTAAAAATTGAAGCTTTTGGTAAATAACTCTTACAATAGCTTTTTGTAATTTACAATGTTATTTTGGCGGCCATCTTGTGGAGATCGACTTGACAAAACGTCATTTTTTGTGCGCCATTTTTAAATTCGTTCAGTCTGTTGAGATATACGTGATAAAAACTTTTGTGATGCCCAGGAAACAATTCATCTTACTTTCAAACGGAAATCGGACGTCAATAGAGGTCGCAATTTAATTAATTATTCTTTCATCTACCGACTACAATACTTTGTAGAACAAATTTCACGCCCTGGCGAATTTCAATCCTGTTACGGATCTTGGAACTTGGAAAACTAGTGGGGAATTGCACTTTTCTAAAGCAGCATACAACCGCTGAAAGCTACGTCTAGATAGGAAAATAATTAAACTTTAAATAAGGGCTAGGAAAGTTTAGTATACTTTGTAGATTGATTTATTCTACAGCAGCCTGACCCGTTTCACAAGAAACGTAAAGTGCATTGAATTTTATGTCTCAAATACTTCGAGGTGTTTCTATTTTGAGTAAAAACTTGTTTTATATAAACTTATACGGTGTAAAGCTTTTCCAACAAACTTTATAGTCGGTACTAATTCGAAACAATGTATGTTTAGAAGCATATTTCATTTTTACGCCAAAACGTCTTAAAAAAATAAATTTCAGCCCTATGTATGCTTATATATCTTTAAAACTATGCAAAGAATATTGATGCTGTTTTAATAGAGTGATTTAAGCGGAAGGTTCAGTACATGCAAAACATACCAGGGCGAAGCCGGGTCGCTAGTGCACTATTATACAAGGACTACTGATAGGTGATGCTGTGAAATTCGGCATTTTTAGCTTAATACATAGCATAATACAGCATAAAACACTTACAACCATGAAGCTTAAGGTACTATCTGGAGATTACACCTAACGAAAACTTATTACGAATATGTAGTAGGTATTGCTGACTCTTTCTTAATTGGCCGCTCTCCCTTTCTACCAGTTTTGTAAGGTTGACAAACTCAAAACAGACCGGCCTTGTGAGAGTGAGATAACCGGCCCTACGAGAATGATATACATGTTTATATTGCGGATAGGTTAGAATCTCCAGAACCTTTAGGTTCATGTTCAAAACTCAAAACTTATTTTTCTATTAATAATAATAATAAATATTATTAGACAAATTACACAAATTGATCTATGCCCAAAGTAAGCAAATCATATACTTGTGTTATGAATGTTAGACACCGATACTAATACATAGAAATATTTAAATAGATACAAGGATACATTTAATAAACACCCAGACCCGGAAATACAAACATCTATGTTCATCATGCAAATGTCTGTCCCCGTCGGGAATCGAATCCGAGCCTCGCGGTTAGTCGATGCGGTTAGGCGTATACGCTAGCCACTCTGCCAACGAGGCGGCTAAAATTACCAGCACAAAAATTATGTCTGTGACACAGTTTTTATTTCAAAGAAAATAATGGCTGTTTAGAGCATTACCGTGAAGCTAAATGTGCTATCTGGAGATAACACACCCAACAACGACGTGTCCGTAATATTAAACATCTCATAGGGCTGGCTATCTCACTTGCACTATGCTGGTTTTATTGCGACGTTGTCCAGATTAGAAAGAGTTAGCAATACTACATATTCTGAACAGATCGTTGGCAGAAATGTAATTTCTAGTTAGCTTCATGAACATTTATGGGGTTTTTTTTCACATGAATTTAGGATGGAATCTATTTTCGTTTGAAGGTGGTTGCAATTGATGGTAAATAAAAAAACAAGTTAATGTAAAACTTGGATACATCTTTATTATTACAAAGTAATAAGGCACCGATACCGAAATGAAAAGCCAGATTTCGTGTTTGTATATAACCTATATTTACATATTTTAAAAACCATCTATTTCCTCCAATACATACAGACGAGGCCAATCCACTAGACCAAACGGAGGACAATCCAGTAATACGGTGGCATCGTTTTCCTCTTCATGTATTATTGTAGGTTCCTCTAATAATGATCCTTTTGTCCTTGCAAATCCTTTGTTTTGTTAAATTATACACCAAGCCTATGGATTGTCTTGTCCTTTTACGTTTAAAATGTAATAGATATATACATTATTCTTGTGTGCTATGATAAATATATACTATATATAGTTTTTGTTATTGATATGTGTTAGATTTAAGCAGAGGCTTGTAGGAGAGCAGCTTTAGCGATGGCTCCAGCTTGGACAGGGTTTCCTCCTTCAGCAACAACTCTCAAAAACTGTAAAGAATGGAGATTTTATAAATACCCACATATATGTATTAAAGTTACTTAGTTCTAGTACATCATATAGTTCATACAACATTTTCTTTCCTTATTTTACTCCCTTTGGGGGAGGAATTTTGAGAAATCCATCTTTAAAGGATGCTTACATGCTAACAATCGCGTAATATGTGGGTAAATGTTAAATTCTAGCCTAAAGGGTTTGGGTATGTGTTTATTAATCAGATACTTTTGTCTTTTATATATAAATATTTTCGGAATGTGATGACCCTATCAACTGCTTGTGAGATAATCTTTTAGGTAATCTACATTGCTAGATTATTCTGCTAGAGTAGTCTCAGTACAATACCATGCAACATCTCAGCCGGATTGATACGAGTACCAACCCCATACCTTTTTACACTAAGGAATAATGAGTATTTAATAAAATCTGGCATTACTTAGGGAAAATCCATATTTAAACAAAAATATAATTGTTACTTTGTAAAACTCCGCCAAATAAAAAAACTCACAAACAGTCGTGGCGTGCAGTCTAGTTCTGAAAAAGCTTTAGTGGCAAGAAAAAACGTACGTTGTGATTGAATTGTGTGTCTTGCTTGATCGAGTCGCGCTATGCTACTGAGTTTTTTTGACGGAATTTTGCAAAATTACAATTGTATATTTAGTTTAATAATAAGTCAAAAAATACGTAGCATCCTTGTTGTCTACAGGCAATATTTCTTACCAGGTTTGTCGTTTTAGCTACTGTAAAACCGTATTGCAAAGAGTACCTAAGCATTTTGTCTATACCGGACTCTTCGTTGAGGATGCAACAGTTACATAAACGAGTGACTTTAGATTACTTCAGAGATAAGCAGTTATGGCAAAAGACTGGCTGGTTTAGTAGTAGCAGCAATGTTTGCATGTAGGGTGTAATTACTCCCATGGGAGGAGTTTATCAGGCGTTTACTGCGTATTGCCTATTCTTGTTTCAAGATACACAAGTCAGCGCTTAAACGACGAAATAGACTGGCTTAAAGCTGGCTTTAGCGACGGCAGATACAGCATAGTTACTCCTCACATTGATGGAGTTTAGAGTAGGATGTAAAGCATCAACTGCATATAAGTCTCGGTCCACGATGCAACAATAGTTACCTGAGCGAGTGGTACGGCAGCGCGTTCGGCAATGAGTCGGACTGGCTCGAGGACGGCTGCGGTCATGGCTGACGCAGCGTTATTACTCCTTACGTCGGAGGAACTATACAGACGCTTGAGAGCGCAATATTGTTGGTTCAAGATGCTGCAATTGTAATAATGATTGCAAATTAAAGGCAGTTACAAGAGACACAATGTTGTTAGATCAGATAATATATCCTCGTGATGGTCCGGGTCAACTGTGTAGAATAGACCATCTGCCTTCCTACCAGGTACTTCGTAGAGACAAACATAAATTAACTTAGTCAATATCAACAAGATCACTGGTGGTAGAGTGCTGTGCAGCAACTCGCCCGGGTAGGGATCCACCGCCTTACCTATACTATTCCTGCCACCATAACGAAATTGTGTTCCGGTCGGGAAGGTAGGGTAGCCAGTAGACTTGCACATCAGGGCTTAACACTCCGGCCACAGGACAGCGACGCGCCTACGATATCTACGGACTACAGTTATCTCTTGCCATCAGGAGAGCCTTGCTTGCTATCTTTTCACATAAAAAAAGATCAGTTACAACATATGCCCATGAATGTGGTAAAATGAACCTCACTTGTGAAGGTAGACAATATTTATCGATCCGCTAAAATGCTTATAATGTACCACATCTAGATACTGGTTAAATAGTACATTAAGTAATTAGTATAGATAAGTAGTTCTTTTTTTATATTGGTTGTCACTGGCTGACTATCATTAATGAATACTTCTGCGGTTTATTGATAATAATAATTATTATAATGATAATCGGGATGTTGATCAAAAATATTCTCCAAAACAGAAAACCTTGGTTTATGTGCTAAATATCGTTCTCCCACCTTAGACCATGACTGCATCTTTGCGATTTTATTCCATCATTATCTCTGTTACCTTCAAACATTACTGTTGGATGTTGATCTGCAAAGATTTATAAACTATCGGATCCAGATACAAAAACAAATATTGGAGAGAGCTTGTTACACGTACTCAAGTTCCAGATCGCTGGCCTTAGTAAGGACAGCTTCCCAGGCTGCCTCGAATTGGTAGTTTCTGCCTCCAGCTAAGCAGGATCCTCTGGGGCCAGACTGTAAATAGAATATCAAGTTTGAAAAGCTATACACACAAAACATCCTCATGTTTTAGGTCTAACAGCGTTACAATCACAAGTTCTAATCGTAAATGTTCAAGTGGATCACCTGATAAGAAGTAATCACCGTCGCCCACCAATAATCGCAGTACCAGGAGTCCATTACCAGGAGGAGTACCATTATCAATCTTACGCTTAATAGAAGTACCCTTTATACTTAAAGGTACATAAGAAAGGTACAAAATACGGCACAGAAATCACATGATAGAAATAAAAGGCTGATGAATTTTGGGGTAGCTTTTTTTCCTTTAAGTAATAGTGAAGGTTTCCCTCTTGCTCAATGGGTAAAAAAATTCTAACAAATGCAAAATAACTCCTCCCTCGTCTAAAAACACTGAATGTATGTTTTTTGCAATAAAAGGAGTTTCAATTGATAAAAAATACATCGAAAAGTAATTAGTTCGCCCGTCTTATTGGCGGCTTCTCCCCCAATCCTTGTAATCCTTTTCAGAAAGAACGTCATTAATATCTGTCTGATCCCCGATATTGTTTCTACTCTGACCACGTAAATATTGGATTATTATTGATATTGATAGCCCTTGGAGTCAAATATGTCATCAGCTACATCGCTAACACCTTTTCTACGAGATTTGTGTAACCAAAACATTTACATGACTTAGAGGATTGTTTTTAAGGTTCCGTACCCAAATTGTAAAAACGAGACCCTATCACTAAGACTCTGCTGTCCGTCTTTCTGTTGGTCTATCATCAAAGCTGTATCTCATAAACCTAAATGATTATAAAGATAAAATTTCCACAGATGATGTATTTCTGTCGCCTCTAGAACAACAAATACTAAAAACATAATACATAAAGGTCCCCATACCCCGTACAACAAATGTGTTTTTTCGACCTTATTTAGTTATGATTTGAAAGGCTTTTATCAAAGACGAATAGTTTGGTACTTACATGTGGAGCTGAAAGCACTAACCAAACGCAAACATTTGGACGCGCAATATCTGAAAATTAAGTGGAACTTACTAAGTATTTGGCGCCATTAGGATTGATAATCTTTTGAGTAATGATATCAATTGAAGCAACTAGTTTCCCGATGTAGTTGCCCAAAGCTTTTCTCAGAGATACGCTGTTGCCGCTGGCGTATGCGTTGATGAGCTGAAAACATATACTTTAACTAAGCCTGGATTTTATTTTTTATTTTATATAAGAGGAGGCAAACGGGCAAGTGGGTCACCTGATGGTAAGTGATCACCGCCGCCCACGAACACCACCAGCACCAGGAGTGTTACAGATGAGTTGCCGACCTTTTAGGAATGAGTATGCTTTTCTCTTGAAGGTTCCTAAGTCGTAGCCGTTTGGAAATACCGCCGCTGGTAATTCTTTCCAAATAAGTGTAGTACGAGACAAAAAATGCCTTAGGAAACGTACGGTTGAAGAGCGCCACGGGTCAAGGTGGAAGACGTGGTATATAGACAAGTATTTTAAGCTCTGGCCACTAAATTTTACGTTAGGACATCGCGTCCTTACGTAAAATTGAATGGTATCCAAATACGCAGCGTATTTCAGCTGTGTTCGTTGATTTGTTTGCGCGCGTGACAAATAATAACCCACGATTATCTACAACTAAAAAAAATTTAAACATTTTTACAAACACCGATACTTTTGAAGAGCTTCTACACTGTATATTTCTAAGGAATTTTGGGATAGAAATTTGGAAAAAAAATTACTTTAAGAGACGGCGTCGATTTGCAACCAATTCTCAAGTAATTATCTCGCATGTACGCTTATTTTTTCGATAAGAAAAACCGTAGGATAATCTAACCTAATATGTACCTAATATTTGTTGCATACAGCATCGAGGTACACGGTCGTCATAATCGAACCCAATGATGTCACTACACATAATTGCACTTAGCGTCGATAAATGTTTGACAGAAAAACCGGCTATAGAGAAACCAATGTATTATTATACATACGGAAGCAGCTTGGCAGGAGTCTCCAGGGATACCGTAGATAAATTCTTCAGCGAGCCCGAGGATCTGTAGAGCGGCACCAGCTTGGGCTCGTGAGGAAGGAAGGTTGGCATAGTTGTTGATCAAGTCTAAGGTGATAAACGAGTAGGGGGTCACGTCTCCTCCATCCAACGTGGCAGTGTAGACACGGTCTACCAGGTTACTTAAATAAACAATATAATAGACAAATATTACGCAAAGATAAAAAAAAGGTCGCACAAATCAACAACAAAGTCGCACTGAATTATTGTGCAATACTATAGGCATCGTTAAATCGTTTCTATAACGACTTGAATAAACAAATATACAGACAATAAAAACAATAAGAAAATACAGAAATAATAAAAAAATATTTAATAAATTTCATTAATAAAATCATGTCGTGTAGATTCATTCATTAATAAGCCAATTTCTAAGTTTTTTTTCATTTGTGACGTTTTCATTTTCCCAAATTATTTCGTAAAATTATTAGGTATATACTTATATTTTTATAGGCATTATATAACAATTATTTGTAAAGAAGATACTATGACATTGTGGATACCTATTTAATTATATGTCTACCAGTGAAAGTCCCGACAAGATCGTTCCAGCCGTTTCAGAGATTAGCAGGTTTGTACCTGCTAATCAGACAGACAACAGACAAATATTCTGAAAAAATACTGTTTTGGTTCACATACACTTGTAAACATACATATGCATAGTAAAAACGGTTATTTTAATATGACATTCACACACTTCAATTTTATTTATTAGTATAGATAAACCTAATTCATTCACGCCGAAGATTTTCGGAACACTTTTTTTATGCTAAAAAAGCTCTATTGCAATTAATAGTATGATCCCATAGCAGTAAATCATAATATCTTAGAATAGATCCTACAAATCCAAGATATGCTAGTAAAGGCGCTTTCTTTTCCACTGTGTGTCTATGTGACGTTGCATTACCTTTTCATATATCTCAAAAAACATAAGCATAAATGTGATTGATCTTTAATTTTCAAAATTTTTGTAATCATCTTTTATTTAGTAAATAATAGAATAACTCTTTATTGAGCACCAATAAAAACAAAATAGAAAAACATACAAAATAAAAATTAGAGAATAAATGATACAGAAAGGCAGCCTTATCACCAAGTCAGTGATCTCTTTCAGACAACCTTATAGTGTGGAATAACAGTCAATGAAATATTGTGCAAAGGTGCTCTAAACATAAACATAAAAATCTATTATTTATATAAAGCATGGTCACGAGTGATCGTAAATGAAATAAAAACAATATAATATGTATATTAAACCCGTAGAAAGTCGGAGTTACTATTATATATATAAAAATGAAGGTTTGTTTGTATGTTATCGATAAACTTAAAAACTACTAACCGATTATTTGAAAATTGGTATATGTGTATTTTTCGACGAAGAAGGTTTGTATTATAAGCTCATCGATGTCACTGGCCACCAAGTGGCGCTGCACAGTTTAGTAGTTGACGTAGCAACGCGCGCCGGGAACAGCTAGTATTTAATAAAATACTCACGCGTTGATTAGTTGTCCATTGCTGGGGGGGCTGGCCACTTGATTGACATCGTACAACGTCACTTCAATGGCGGGAGCAGCGAAAGCGCCCTGAAAACATAATTAAAACTTATTAAAAACGGTTGCCAAATCACTTTGTGGTCAAGCGCAGTCGGTGTCCGACTTAGACGCACAAGGTCCCGGGTCTGATTCCCATTAGGGCAATTCTTTGAGTTTGTTCAGTTATAAATAAATGCAGGACATAGCGATGCTTGGTATAAGATTTGTGCCCGGCGACTGAATTTTTTTTTATGGGATAAGACAGCAAACAGGCACACGGGTCTCCTCATGGTAAGAGACAACCGTGGCTTATAGACACCACAGATGTTGTCGGGCTGTTAGACCTTATGTGCAAAACTACCGGCTACCCTATCCTCCGGACCGAAACATGACAATGTCATTATGGCGGCAGGAATAGGTAAGATGGTGGATCCCTACCCGGGCGAGTTGCTGCACAGCAGTCTACCACCAATTTCCACCTGTCACATCCCGGGACCTTATATCGTCGACTAATCGTGGGTGTATATTACCTCTGCCTACCCTTTACCCGATTAGGGCGTAACTATATTAACTAATAGTTAATATAGTTAAAAATCAGTTTGTAATTAATACGTTTTTAACTAACTACGTTTTGTGATATATTATCTTTTACACCAATACAATTATTATAAATGTGAAAGTTTGGATGTTTGTATATATATGTGTTTGTTACTTAGTCACGCCATACTGAACGTACTTGCTGAATTGCCAAGCAATATTATATCTTATGTACCAGAAAAATATATTAGCTATAGAAATATTAACTTTTGCCAGTGATTTTGTGTATGATACAATTTTGGGAATATCGCGCTAATATACCGATATAACCATGGGATTATAGTTTTTTTTTTCACTTGACCGATTTTGATGATTATTTTATACTTTGTAAATAGGAAAAGATTTAATTTAAATTATGAAGGTTGTATACTATGTTACATACTATTAGGTGATATAGTATATAATGCAAAATAACCTTTGTCCATTTAGTCTTCATATATAACAGTCCGGGCAAATTTCTGAAACCAGTGGATTGTTTTTAATGAAATTTTGCAAGGACTTTGTCCAACTTCAACATAAGATAGTTATTCCTATACCTACGGTAAAACGGAAGGGCTGAATAAACAGCTAGAAATTTCGCATTATGATGTTTGTTCGGGATAAACTCCGAAACTACTCAATTGATTATAATCAAAATTTGTAGCTATCTATAATTTGGCCCAACTTAAAAATTTGGATAGTTTTTTTTTTCCGCGGGCAAAAGCTGATATATATGTTAGTCTGTTAAATATTTATTACGTAACATATACTAAGCATTAATAAGTATAACCCAAAAATGACTCGTCGAATCTTGTCCGAATTTACAAGAGACCAACCTGAAAGTGCCTGCTTTCAAATAAAAGAATTATAAATTGCTTCATCCGGTAAAAAGTAAGATATAAAAAACATGCGATAGAATTGAGAACTTCTTTCGTTGTGAGATGGTTGAAACTTTGTCAATTGCAGTTAAGTTAAATAAGTAAGTAACCGCGCTTCGTAAAGTAAGCGTACTTCGAACCACTAATAACAGTTTTTATAGAAAAAAATTGGTTGATTTTACATATTTCTTATAATTTTCCCAGTTATTTTTTAATTACACCTTTCTCTTCGGAAAAATCAACACCAAAATAGAAGAATTAGCGAAATCATTCCATCTGAACACACGTGATTCGATGTCCAAAGATTCATTTTTAAATACACTAACTGTCCCGGCGAACTTTCATCGCCCGAACTTAAAGGTATGAAAAATATATAGAAACCTATTGTCAATCCCACCTAATGCATAAATAAAAATTTCATCATAATAGATTAAGCCGTTTGAGAGAAGTTTGGTAATAAAAATTGTGACTGTTATTTTTTATATATTCTCTATAAATATTATAAATACGAAAGATTGTATGTTTGTTTGTTACTCTTTCACGTAAAAACTACTGGACGGATTTGAATGAAACTTTACAGTATATATACATCAGAATAACTCATACGCTACATTTTAATCAAACATTAAAAAGAGGGTTTGTTTTTACGCAATATACATTATAAATCGGAAAAAAATACTTACGTTTTGATAATTAACGCAGGTGGAAAGCTAGTATTTAATAAAAAGATAGTGAACTTGGCAAATAATAGGAATAAAAAAAATTACTTTAAGAGATAGTCAAACATGGAATAGTTGGTATAAATATTTGCACTACTTATATAGAGACAGAGTGAACAAATCAACATGGTGAAGAGCCTGTGTCCTTTGGGAGAACTTCTGTCATTGGGAAACAACTTCCATACATCACCGGGAGACTGATACACTCAGCTACATTGATAAAGATATGTTTGGGGTAAAAGGGTACCCCAATACTAGACACCGCTATCCAGCTGTCTATTCGTCTGTCTATCACAATAACATCTAAATAGCTTGGCAGTGGAAATTATCACAGATGATGTTTTTGTTACCGCTATAGCAACAAATACTAAAAACAGATTAAGATAAATAATTAAAAGAGACTCCCATATAACGAACGTCTTTTTTTCCGTTTTTATAGATAGTGGCACGGGACCCTTCGTGCGTGAGTCCAACTCGCTCTTAGACAGTTTTTTTATGGGATAAGAGAGCGAACAAGCACACATGGTACGAAACAACGAGGCCTATAGACACCATAGATGTCGTAGGTCGCTGTCCTGTGGGCAGGTTAAGCCTAATACGCCCGTCTACCGGCTTACCAACCGGAACATAGCGACAGTCAGGTAACGTAGCTATTTTTCAACCGGAGTTCAAACGGAGTTTATCAGTTCTTTCCTATTCTGTATTTGTGATAAGCGATATTTTTGACATTTACGAAGCCATTTCAAAAATTATAATGTTATACTTATTTAGCACAGGTCAATGGTGGTCCCATATAAATTTTACGACAATTAGTTTAGTACTTTTTAAATATTTTTTTTATGAATATCTTTTTATTTGTGACCACAAATAAAAAAATATTCATCTATCTAGACATCATAGGTAATCAGTGGCCTAGTGGATCGCGGTTCGGATTGCCGTTTCGGTAGTCCAGGTTCAAATCCCGACATGTACGAATGAGTTTTTTTAACTTAATCACATTTTATGAGTGCTGTGGTGTAACGGTACGGCTGTTGCCTATTAAAACCGTTAGCCGCGTGGGGTCCTGGGTTCAATTACCAGGCCGGGCAATTTTTCTTAAACGTTTTTCAGACTATTCTGAGTAATCATTACACTGTCCGGGAATGTGCCGCTTTAGTACTTTGGCTAATCGTGGGTTTTCAAGTATATCTACTGGACTTATAAATCGTGGATATACTAGCTCACCTCTGCTTACCCTTTCGGGGATAATAGGCGTGAAGGTACTTTCTGAGTCCGATGAATAAAATATAGTGAGGAAACCCGGAATTTGTGCCACTGACTTGCCACCTGTCACGTGGAACCTAATATTGTCGGCTAATCGTGACTGCATGTAAATCTGCCTACCCTTTCAGAAATATAGACATAACGATATTTCTGTAGACATACGAGTATAACGAACTTGAAGACGGCTTTTTGCAGTTTCACAAGACAGAAAATGTTTTCACGCGCATTTACACACACACACTCTTTACTCACATACAATTTGTACCAGTGAGTTATACTTAATAACTCACTGGCCTAGTGGTGCGTGTTTCGGACTTATATTTTGGTAGTCCGGGTTCGAACCCTGCCATGTACCAACCTGTTTTTCTAACTTACTTATATTCTCTTATTCTATTATCAAAAATATCGGGAAAAACCCGGATATGTTAACAGATTTGCCACGTGTGTGTGAACTACGTCTGCATAATATATTTTTGCGGATATGACAATATTTTTTTATATTTTTTGCAGCTGAGTTTACCAAACAATTTGCCACATCGGCAAACATATTAAACGACAATTGACATCAAAGGCCTCTTTGAGCTTGTGTTTAGTGCTCTGGGGAAATATGTCAGTTTAGGTCTAGGTCTAAATTTACATACCCACTTCCTGCATGCAATTCCAAAAGTTAGATAACAGGTTTCAATCACAGACTTTTATAATAGGTAGTATACTCTTACCAATGATATTGTGTTCCGCGATTTGTGGCCGTATTCCCGAGAAAAGTTCACGGATCATACAAAATCCATATTTTAAATTAGAAAACACATGTACTTTTTCACATATAACTTGTAATTGAAAACTACTTCTTAAAATAGCCAAC
>DVZL01000967.1:0-19709 GCA_018236625.1 Lasaia peninsularis
ACACGTATTTCTAGATGTACCTGCGCAAGACTACAGAATGAAGTTCGCACGAGGCGCATTTAAGTTTTGCGCGAACTATACTTGGCTTACATTAGGCAGGGAAAATTTAATAAACTTTATTTTTTTTTATTTAAAAAAGATTACATTAAGCCAGTGCACAACTTTTGCAATGTTAAAATGAGTAAGGTCATATTGCCCTATCTGGGCTTATAAAAAGGGAGTGATTGTCTGGCGATTGCTACAGTAATACATTTTGAAAACTATAAATTCCTTTAAGATTCCTTTATCAAATCCAGGCTCGATTATCATAGAAGCATCTAGAACACAGATTAAAGTTACAGAAGAAGTATTCAAATCAACCTAGAATACTTTTATGTCTGTTAAAAATTAACTTGCTTGTATGTTTTCAAATATAATAAAGCTCTAAATTCACTCTTAAATTTATACAGTAAATAAAAAACAAGTTACAAGGTAAGCCTTTTGGCCAATAAAAAGTATCCCTCGTCATAAGTTACCATTATATCTTCCTTTTAAATTCTTTTTACGCGTACTTTGAGTGTCGCGATAATAAAGAACATTTGTTTTTGATCTCTTAAATGAAAGTTACTGAATATTCTCGCAACTAAACTCAGCTTAAGATAATAGAAAAAAATAACGAATATTCCTTTTATAAAAATACTAGCTGTTGCCCGCGGGGTCGCCCACGTGTGACTATCATACAAACTAAATCTAGGCAATGACAACGAATCGGTTGTATTTATATATGATCAAAACATTTCCATACAAATATTCAATTCCCTCCTTTAACCCCACCCTTTTTTTTAAGTGAAAGTAGCTTATATTCTTCCTCAAGGTCAACTCTATTTTTGTACCTCTGACTTATAATGCTTATTGTGTAAAAACATACCCTACTTTAATGTAGTTGGTTAAAAAGTAGCCTATGTCCTTCTCCAAGGTCAGCCCTATCTCTGTACTAAATTTCATCAAACACGTTTCAATGGTTTAGGCGTGAAATCGTAACAAACAGACGAACAGAGTTACTTTCGCATTTATACTTAGATCATTTAGTAAATGATCTGAACATTTATAACAATAGTACCTATGGATTACGTTGATACAACTCTTAACAAATATAATGCATTAACTTCGACTAAATTTGATTACCATAAAAACGGTTCCAGTGAGTTAATATTAAAAGATAGAAATATACTGTAGCGTACATTTTTTTAGACCATGTCAAGAGAAATAATTCTTTAATACATATACTTTTGGTATCTTAAACCGTTTTCGAAGTGCACGCCACGGAAGCCCTCAAGGATGAATAATTTTCCCCGTTTTTGTCACATTTTACATTATTTCTTCGCTCCTAATAGTTGCAGCGTGATGTTATATAGCCTAAAACCTTTCGCGATAAATGGTCTATGCAATACAAAAAGATTTTTTTAATTTCGAACCAGTAGTTCCCGAGATTAGCGCGTATAAACAAACAAACAAAGTCTTCAGCTTTGTAATATTAAGTATAGATTTAGGGAATAATTTTTTATTTACTCAAATGCAGATTATGAGCTCACCGGAGCATCTGTGTAATGAGACATTTAGTCGCTGAAAACCGGCAAATACAAAATTTGAATGAATTATTTTGAAAAAAACTTTGCAAACTAATTTTCTCAGCTAACACTATTTTTCCCGTGATAGAATAAAAAAAATAATGTTATAGTTAGATCACCTAGATTCTCTACAAACTATTTGTAAATTTTTCTATGTTGCAAAAGCAGCTAAGTGCCTAATATTTTGAAATCGATTAATCTATTTTTTTTTAATTGGTACCCAATATTGATATTGTTGAAAAAAGTTAGACATATGATAACGATGATCGTAGTCCGACTTGGATAGACGTAGTCCTGGGTTCGATTCCCGGGTAGGGCAACTTGTTCCATGAGTTTTTTCAGATTAACTGAAAAATATAACGTTGCCTGGGACTGGATTTGAGCACAGTGTGTGCGTTTGTGTGTTGTAGGGAACTGTCAATGAATGACATATGCTATATTTCCATCCGAGCGAAGCCGGGGCGGGATGCTTTTATAGAATATAATAACTAATAAGCAGCAATCCAGACATATTGATATTTGATTCATTCATGCTAGGTTAACTGAAGGCATGAATTAGTATTCATCCATTTATCGAGTGAGCAAATAACATGAAACCGAAAACATACCAAGAACAAACAACTTCGTAGTCTCGCAGCTCTGTTATGGTAGCGCTTCACTGGGCTGTTTACGTATCTATACTGCATATTGGTCATATATTGCAGACATCACGACATGTGCCTGAATATCATTGGGCACAAATGTTTGATATTCAGAAGGATTTTGATAGTTTGTAGGTTTTCATTGTTTTTATTTCTACTTCAATGTTTTGCGTGACGAAGTACAAAGAGAAAAGTGAATTATATGAAATATTAATGAGGGAAATAACTGGCTTATTAATATTGGACTGCTATAGATGTAATTCAAACCTCCACGAAAAAGGTAATTTTTAGTAAAAGGGTTCTTATTTTGTAATTTGTCATGACTATTGTTTTTCTATTACATTTCTAATTTAATAAAATTAAATTTCTAGTTACCATAATTATCTTGAGGGTAACATTTTGTCCTCAAGTGTTGTGCGCAGTAAAATATTCACTGTGTGATTGGGCTTTCTAGTGATATTTATTGAAATAAATATACAATACGAATGTAGACGGCTTTAGTTGACCGGGAAGACCTATGATGACTACTGTTTTTTAGAATTAAAAAATAAGCTTGTAAGATGGCCTAGTTTACTGAGAGAGCATTGCTTTTTTTTGTATTCTGACGTCACTTCTAGATACGTCTCTGTAGACTGAACTATAATTAATATCAGTAGATTATTCAGAAGATTGTTGTAACTACCTATCTTGCTCCTAAGTTGTTTTGAAGAACTAGGTAAAGTGGATGAGAAGAAATAAATATACACTGTTTATAGATGCTATCAATGTTAATAGTGTTCTGCACTGAAGCTGGAAAGTAAAGCCTTCGTGTTTCGGTCCGGTCTAATGTAACTAAATATACAAGTCCTTTTATTAAGGCTATCCTTCAATTAAACTTATTTTAAATCTCTTCTATTTCTTAAAATCTAAAACAATTTTTAAAGCCATTGTTTTGGCGAATGTGACAAAATGACCATATTTATGTGAGAGGTTTAACATACAAGTTTCAGGTTATCAATGCACAATAAACATTCTGATATCTGTAGGTCACGGTTGCCTCTTACAAATCGCAAATGGCAAAAAATCGCGTTTATTGTACAACCTTTATATATTTATTTTTATTGCTACAGAGGCAACAGAAATACATCATCTGTGAAAATTTCAACTGCTATTATTTTTCATGAGATGACAGCGTGGTGACAGACAGATGGACAGCGAAGTGACAAGTGATGAATTCCGATTTTGGATACGGAATCTTAAAAACATTCATAGCCAAGTGAGTTGTTACCATAACAAAACGTGGTCACAATCCAGTGTCAGAATCGCAAGTAGACAGATCTAATTAGCCGGCTGCCGCGGCGCATGATGAATATTTTATCAAGAATATTCAGTTGTGGTGATATTTGCTTCACTACGTTCCTAGAATATTGTATATTGTTCTTGAAACTTGATGATTTTAATTAGCTCTGACTATTCTATATTTTTCATCGTTGACGCTTGGTGAAATTTCTGAATGTTGATATCTACATATATCTAATCAAATAAATAAAATTAGAGTGTCAGTTTGTAATAATAAAATAGTCCCTTTTTAATAAATGCTAAATTTTAATAAATGTATGTATTTTTATACGGTAAATATGCCAAAATGATATTTTTTAGAATTTTTATCTGACTGTTTGTACCCGCTTATTTCTGAAACGGCCGGACCGATTTTGATGGAAATTTCACTAGGAGGCAGTTAATTTAATAAGGAACGGCTTAGGCAGTTTGTATTATAGATTTTTATATTAAAAATGTATAAAATAAAGAATAAAACGCGGACGAAGTCGCGGGTTCAGCTTGTAATACTTATAATACACCATTACTCTGATGTTATACATTAGACGCCAATTATGACGCCAATTGTCTCTTCCATCAGGAGAGCAATGTGCTTCTTTGCTGTCTTATCCCACAAAAAAGTAGTAGGTATCATAGTTGATTTTTTTAGAATGAAAGATTGACTAAACAGACATACATTGTGAATGTGTGTATCTAGGGTCTACCCCTAAAAATAGTGACTGCCATTTTGAAGATGTAAGAACTTCAAAAACTTTGAAATATATATGTATTCAACCATCTAGAAGTTGTGGCTGCATGAAACTCACATGTATAAATACACCCATTCAAACAGGACAAAGTTTGTTTGAAAGTTTTGATTTATTTTCGCATCAAAAAGCTGTTATCTTAGGGGTAACATTTTGTCCGTAAGTGTCGAGCGCAGTAAAATGTTCACTGTGTAACTTTGACTGCTACGGGCTTTTTCCTGGTGATATTTACTTAATGAAATAAATAGGCGATGCGAATACCCGAGAAGGCCTTTATTGACATTCTACGACCAAATTGCTCACTATCCGAGGGTGGTGTCAAAAGTCTCCGAAAGTACGTGATTGTATGAAGAGGGAAGAAGCTGGGCAAGTTTGCAGGGATCGTGTTACTTGGGACTATAGTATCTGCTTACCGCACAATCGAATTGGCGTGAAGATATGTTTGAGAGTATGTGTGGATTTTTTAGGTCACCCATACTAATAATCGCCTTTCTGGTGTAACGGTACGGCTGTCGCCTGTTAAGACAGTTAGCCACGTAGAGTCCCAGGTTCAATTCCTAGGTCGGGCAGCTTTTCTTAAATGTTTTTCAGATTATTCTAAGTAAGCATTACATTGCCCGGGATTGGAATGTGCCCGAAGTGGCAATAGGCTTGCCACTTATCACATCAGGGCCCTAGTACCTTGGCTTATCGTGGGTGTTCTAGTAGATCTATCGTGGATACACTTGCGCACCTCTGCCCAACCCTTTGGAGATAATAGGCGTGAAGGTACCTTTTAAAATAAAATTATATTTAATTACAACAAACGCGATTTTTTGCCGTTTATATAGGAGCGTACGGTATGGAACTCTTCGTGCGCGCATTCGACTTGCACTTGGCCAGTTTTTTAAATGTCCTAAAAATATTAGGTATACTTCGTATTCATTTACGGAAAGCGGGTAGTTTTTGACATGATTTTCTCAAATAAATAAAATTAAAAAAAAAACAATACTTGCACCGGTCTATGTATATACACAAACACATAATACAAACATAAAACGTTTAAATGCAGTTGTTTGCAATCGCAGTTTAAATTTGG
The DNA here is from genome assembly GCA_018236625.1 of Lasaia peninsularis. NCBI lineage: Eukaryota > Metazoa > Arthropoda > Insecta > Lepidoptera > Riodinidae > Lasaia > Lasaia peninsularis. Next base: position 5,390 of record DVZL01000967.1, read on the forward strand.
TATATTCACAACAAACTTCGACTTTTCTATGTTAATATATTGTTTGTTCTGTTGGAAATATTGTCTGCACTGCTTCAGAATACTAACCAGTAGAGAATATATTCATTCTTTCACACAGACACACAGAAACAACACATATATTACAATATTTCCAATCTTGAAGCCACTTAGGCTAGATGCACATGCAAATGATGCGATGTCTTTTATCGTTAGCTCTTGGTGAATTTTCTCCATTTTTTATATATTTACTTCAAAAACAGTTTTCATCTATAATTGATATCTGATGCAGTACTCATAAATCACTAATAATTGAAATGTTATTATTTAAATAGCTGCCGCTTTTGCTTTTGCATCACTAGGGAAAAAAATTAAGTTAAATTAAAATTTTAATAAAAATTGATTCTTCTATAAAAAATATAAGGTAACTAAAACAGACGAAATGAGACTCATTTTATTTTGGAAATCGGATAAAGATATTTTTGACTTATTTTATTTCGGAATAGTTCATGACTTACGGCGACCAATGGTATTTAATTTCTTTTTTTATAAAATAAATAAATTAATATTGTCACGCTATATCCCCGAAATGGTTGACAGAGGTACACATGCACCCACGATTAGCCAACGTGCCATGACGTGAGAGGTGACATGTCCTTTGTCATATCGGGCACATATACCGTTTTTTTATGGGATAAGAAAGCGAACAAGCACTCGGCGCTACAGATGGTAAGAGACAAGCGTGGTTTATAGACACCATAGATGTTATAGGTGTGTCGCTGTCCTATGGCAGGGTTATTAGGCATGGTGTACAAGTCCACCGGGTACCCTACCATCCGGACCGGAACACGACAATGTCATTATGGCGGTAGGAATAGGTAAGGCGGTAGACCTCTACTCGAGCGAGTAGTTGCATAGCACTCTACCACGAGTGGTTCTGTTGGCAAAGAGCTTGCTAACGTATGCTCGCTTCTTACGAGCTGTTAGGAAGGCACATGCCAATTAATATACTTTATGGTATATTTTAATTTTTAAGTTTGATTAAAGGTATGTATTAATAGAATATATTTAAAAAGAACGTGGCTTAGATAATTTGCAGCTGATTCATATGTGCATGTCAAACAAATGTGAACCTAGCCTTAGAATATTTTGCAATCTGGACGTCAGTAATTCAATGTGTAGTCACAACGAGTGGGTGCTGTGCAACGGGGTCAGATCTACAAATCTACTTGCGGGGGATTGTTCTCTATATATCACTCAAATCTGTGCTGATGTACATAAATGCTATGTACATAAATAACATAGTTCAATGTTATGTACTATAATTTTTTGTATGTTTTTTATGGTTTTGTACCCGGGACTAAGACTATCTCGAGAAGTCTGTCAGTCTGTTTATAAACAGGCTAGTAGGTAGTCGCTCACTTGATATATTCTGAGAGTATATATTGATATATTCTCTTCATTCAATTCAAAATAATCAATTAAGATGAAGTTGTTGATATAAATCGTTATAAACAGTTTTTTTACAGACAATGGATACAGTACGGAACTCTTTGTACACGATCCGACACACGGCTCCTGATGGTAAGATACAACCTAGGCCTATAGACACCATAGAAAAAAATTGATAGAATAGAACAAGCAGCACTTGTGACGCTCTATTTCCCAAACTATTTATTAGCTAAATACTCGTATTCACCAACCTTATTCATTTTTGTTGTACAATTTAGATTAAATATTTTTTTTTGAATTTATGTACTGGTAGATGTTTTATATGATCGGGAAGTTTATTGTAAAAAATTATCGCCAATGAATAGTTTTTTAATCATGAAAAAAAATGCTATTTTTAATGCACAGCAAGATCGTTTTATTCCTTGTAGGGATCCACCTTATAAGAAATAAAAGGTAGGTAGCAGGAATAAATCCGGGTAGAGACCGTCTTATTTTTTCCTGTCGCCATAATTACATTGTCATGTTCCGGTCTAGAGGGTAGGGAAGCCGGTAGACTTGCACATAAGGTCTAACAGACCATAGAGCAGCGGTGCACCTACAACATCTACGATGTCTATTAGGCCATGGTAGTCTCATACCATCAGGAGACCCGTGTGCCTGTTTGCTGTCTTATCCTATAAAAATAATCCAAAAATATATAGTTATGTTACAATAAAAATATTAATTTCTTTGAATTTTTCCCTGAGGGAGATCCTGAGGCTTAAGTTATAAATGGCCCGTATGGCTCTCTTTTACAAAACATATTTTGTATTTAACTCGGCAGAACTCCCCCAGAGATGTAAACATACATGTCTCGTGACTGGGACGGAAGGCCTAATGTGCAAGTATGTAATAAGATATGTATTTTTATAAGCCAAATAATTGTGTTTATTGTTTCCTAAAAGAATGTGGTATTTTTGTGTGAAGTATTTTTTAAAATTTTAAACACTTCTTTTCTGTTTTTGCATTTTCTTAGGGTAGTATTGCGACGATATTGGCATTCCATGACTATAGAACTTGTAGTAAATATAGACCATCGTGAAGTGGAGTATACATTTTACATTCTACAAAAATAAGAAATTGAAAGAGGAGCAATTAATCCCAAACATTTTTATCATCTACATATTATGCAAAAATATAATAACCTTTTTTATATAATTTAGATTACATTTTTTATTTAAAGGTAGATCTTTTATATGATCGGGAAGTTTATTGTTTAAACGTACACATCGGCCCATGAAGTAACTACTTATTCTATGGAGATGATTCAACCATAGAATATATCTTCACGCCAGGTCCCTTGGGAGGTTGGTAGAGAGTATAAAGTGCCACGTGTTACGATCCCTATATGCATGCCTAGCTTTTTCCACATTCGTTATTGGACATTTATTAGTTTTCTCGTCATACAAACACGCATGTTTGCATTTTTTTTGTTTTAATACAATACAATAATATAAAAAAATATTTGTTTATTTATTTATGTTTCATTTACAAGCACTAGTAACTGCCCCTTAGGTATATAAATTATATTGAATATTCTAATATCGTGTTAGATTTTATGCTTATGTTTAGAGTACCTTTGCACAATATTTCGTTGACTATTGTTTTGTTAAGGTTGCCTGGAAGACATCGCTGACTTGGCGATAAGGTCGCCTTTGTATATCATTTAATCCCTAAGTTTTATTTTCTATCTCTGTCTATTTTGTGTATTTTGATACACAATAAAGAGTTATTATTTTCTATTCTATTTTAATAAATGAGCATCTTAGTAGTAGAGTTTTAACATACGCCTCTCTTCCCAGTTACTTACACCAACCCACATTCGTATTCTAAATCAGTTTTATCAATGTTCTATTATTTCCACATAAATTGGAGCTTGCTTTTTCTCATTTTTACACCGACACTTTCTTTCAATCTAACATTTTATCTGATCTCTCTATTACGATATCTTCACGTATCATAATAGTGAGATCAAAGAAAGATGTTGAGCGAATGCAGAATATAGTTAGCTCGTTAGTTATGACCTATTTTATAAATATTTCTATAAATTTATTGTATTTACAACAAACAAACATGAAGCTTCCAAAAATCCGCTGAACCGTCATATATCCTGATTATTCCATCGCCATTGACAGCGCCTGTCATCCTGTCATCCGATGCATCAGATAACTATAATGTATTGCCTTGCAAACTCAATTTTATATATGGTTTGGTACTTCGATAAAATTTTACAACTAGATTATGCAGGCCATAAACAGTTACGTTTTGCGGCGCTTTGGTTTGTTTTGTTTGCAAATTTAAGCAAAAATTGTTTAAAAAGGGTTGAAAACGGTTGATTTTTGTTGTTTTGATGATAACATAGTTTGTGTTTAAGCTTGTACTTCGACTTTCTTACAAGTTATTATTATTAATGAGTATCTGAGCGATCGAGCTTGGATCGGTAGTTTTTTTTTGTCAATGGTTTCTCCTATTTGAAAAAAATTGCCATCTGACGATAAGTTGACTAAACCGGACTCCCTCCTATTTTAGACCAAGTGTTACCGACAAAGTTGCATAGATGTCGTGTTTTTTAGAATTTCATAAGACCTAGAGCTGTCTAGATCAATTTTTTATCCTCCAAATTTCAGCGAAATACTTAAAGTTACTTCCGAGATCGCCGTTTGTTGTAAATTCAATTCAAAATGACATATATTACTTTTTGCCTTTTATATTAAATATACAAAACTCTTACACTAACAATAAAAATCAGTATTGTAATATCCAAAACAAGCTCTTTTATTTAATCTCCTACACTAAATATTTGCTTAAAATTTACTTTCAAATCCACTTAAGTTGCGTTAGTATTAACCAATTCAACCATGTCCAAACTTGGAAACTTTATTTATCATATAAGTCAAAAGACCGGATCAAAATGACTCAAGTTGAACAATGATACAAACGCCACTACTTTCGACAACAACAAATAAATAACAACAAATGCTTAAAATATATAAAACAAGAAACAGCACGTACAGAATAGAGATGGCAATTACAGCAGTCTATAAAATAAAATAATTTTGCCTCCAGCACTTAAGTGTACTAAAATTTATTTACCAAATACTTAACAACTAAACAGCACTAGAGTCAACTACAGAATAAGAACTAGGTAATTCTCCAACACCGTCTCACCCACATTCATTCGATGTGAGTGACTACGATACTAAATGTAGACATTTTGTTGTTGCGTTTATAAAAGCATAACAAGACTTTGAAGCTAATGTTTCATTATCATGATCTAAATATAATATTCATCTGTTTCATCCCAAGTGTGATAGAATTTTTATTTTCTCAAAAACTTACTTTTGCACTTTCTTTGGTCGGTTTTTAACCGTTCGTGTTTAATCTAGTCAGTTCAGATCATAGTTGGCTACACAACATTCTAGAATACAATTTAAAATTTCACAAGGTATTGTTGGAGCGGTTCGTAACAGGACGTGTCTTCTGGGATTAGGGTGTTTGCTTTCCATTTGTCCGTAAATATCAGTTTACACCGAGTTTTATTGTTATAGTTTTTATAGGGTTCCGCAGTCGAAGGGAAAACGTTCTTCGTATTTTGTTTTATTTGTAGATGTCATAGGCCTGCCGCTAAGACATTATAAATATTAATGTAACCTACAATTTTGATATAATATGTGTAACTCTTTCAGTATAGTATCACCGTCTTACATATTTGTGAGGCTGTAGCGTCAATGTTTGTTCCTGTCGGTCTCTTTATTTGACGGCAGATCAAAACAAGAACTCTTTTGGTAGCATTATTTATATGACTTCCCATTGAGAAAAGTATCCAATTGAAGTATCTGTATGTAATATTAAAATAACCGTGTTCACCAAATGCATGTGTAAACATACACATACACTACATTAATATTTTTTAGAATTTTTGTCTGTCTCTCTGTCTGTTTGTATCTGTATCTTTGAAACAGCTGCACCGGTTTTGACAGGACTTTCACTCTATTTTTTATCATATCAGCAGACAGCTGATGTAATAAAAAATGGCTTAGGCTACTTTTATTTTAGAATTTTATTTAGAAATTTATAAGAATAAAATAATTAAATAAAAACGCGGATGAAGTAGTGTGCGCAGCTAGAGATAAATAAACATGTATGATTTATTCGATATATTTTTTATTTCTTTAATGACTGTTTATATTATAAGGATATGAGTACAATGTATTCTTTTGTTTATATTCTTATTATTCTAATTTTTACATAAGTCGCCTCAGTATTTGAGTGTAGTCGGAGTCTAACTTTAATGCGCGAGTTCCCGGGTTCGATTTTCGGGTAGTGCAAATAGTTTTATGAGTTTTTCAGTTTATCTAAAAAATATGTCCATGCTTTGAATTAGATTTGTGTCCGATATGGCGGCGGATTTTATAATATCGTCGGCTAATCGTGAGTGCATAAATAAGTTCCTCGGCCTGCCAAATGTCCAATACAAATCAATCTAGAAACGCGGAATTCGTAAAGTTTACTTTTCTGAAAAAAATAACCAAATTTAATTGAATTATAAAATGGCGCTGAACCGCACGCCGTCAAACTAGATACTACGAGTATGATCAGTGTGCGGTAAACTTTAACTTTGTAACGGGTAATTAGTTTCTCAGATTTATTGAGATATCCCTCTGCACACAGTTTGCAGCCGTTTTATCAAACACTTCAGTTACTTTGGGGCAGCGCTCGGTGATATATTATGCTGCAGTTTAAAAATGTTGGCCGAGATAATTGACTCTATGGATTTTTAAACGTTAAAACATTTTTGTTATAATAGGTTGGGGAAAAAGTTACTTCGCATTTTTTAAGAAATTTTAAATGTTTTTTTTTTATAGTTTATTTACATTTAACTAAAGTATGTAGGTACCATTTTGTTCGATAACTTTTTGTCATCTTGTAGGTAGCCCAGGGACATGAACCCATTGCTATAGAAATTTTAGGGTTTCTGGTCAAAATACCGCGACAAGTGGTTTTGGCAGTCCTCTTGTGATGTTAACCTAACACTGCCTAGAGAAGTCTGAAGAGAGCGAAACAGGTGGAAATCTGAAGGTGCAAGGTCAGGACTATACGGCGGATGCATTAATACCTCCCAGCCAAACTCTCTTAATGTTTGCTGAGTGGCTAAAGATGTGTGAGGTCTAGCGTTATAATGATGAAAAACCACACCCCTTCTGTTGATTAATTCCAGTCGCTTTCTCTCAACTCTTTGCTTTGATTTCATCAGTTGTTTGCAGTAGAGGTCAGAATCGATGGTCCTGCCTGGTGGTAACAGCTTATAATGAATAATGCCCTTCCAATCCCACCACATACACACCTTGTTGCGTGTTAGCAGAATCACAGATGAGTACACGATTCATTAGGTTTCCTTCAGTGAGCTCGTGGGGTACATAAATATCGAGCTTTTTTGTGAAAACTGTTTTGTGGTCAATCTCCAGTTCTTCAGGTACGTCGTAACTACTGATATGCCGATCTTGCTTCACTTTTTCAAAAATGGTATTTGACATCAAAATTTTTGGATTGAAAACATTTAAACCAAATTTGTGCTACTCTCACAGACACTGCACTAAGTCGCTAAACATCGCAAATTTTTTTCGCGGCTTGCGTTGCATTTTTACCTTTTTTGTAGTAAAATTTTAAAATGTATCGAATTTCTTCATTAGATTCACTCATCTTGAGAGTACGAAATACAAATTTTCATACAACATTTTCCTAATTTGAATTTGGAATTATTTTCTTTAAAATTTAAACTTTTTAATGATACCAAAACCAGCGAGATACAAATAGTATAGCCAAAGAGATTTTTTTAAAAGCTCATACATACTATAATGTGAAAAGACTTTTTCCCCAACCTATTATTAAAAGTGATAAGTAATTTTTTGGTCACCCATGACTAGATTGACCATTTATCGACTGAAAATGTAACAACGATTTTCAATTAGCCGATACGTCGGTATATTCGACACACTGAACTACAACATACTTATTTAATTGAGAAAACGAAAAAAAGTAAAATACAATTACTAGAAATAATATTTATAGTTAAATATTATTTAATAAAGGGAGTATACAGACGACAGCATATAATAGGAACAAATACAGCACTTATTTATATAAAAAGAAGAGCTAACTTCGGTAAATTTTAAAGTAAAGCAGGACATTTTTGCATCCCTGGGTTGTCTTTGGCGACATCGGGATAACCGTAAAACATTTATTTATTAACAGCTCTATTCAAAATGGAACGTCTGGTTATTTTACTTATGCCCATTTCTATGTCTTTATAAATTCTATGGTCAAGTATGTCTATAGTCAGAGTTATTTTTTATATAAGAAGATAAACATGCAGACGGATTATAATATAAATATACGTCTCTAGTTTTTAAGCACTAAGGATGTTAATAGTGTGCTGTCAATATGAGACTGGGATTTAAAGGATCCTGCGTAAGTTTACGGGATATAATATACTACTCTCCAAATTAGATAATGATAATGGTGAACACTGATATAAGAAAAGATAAGGCGATGATATCGAACTATGGCTACATTCAAATACCAAGCTTAATAATAATCAGACCACTTAGTATTATAAAAACAATTTATTGCTTGATTTTGCTTAGAAGAATGGAGGTTTTCAAAAGATCACGCTTGGTCATATGGGGAGAGATAGTGGTTTTCGTCTAAGCATTTATTCGAATGGATCTTCTCATTTATACTGGTGGTCACCAAAGAAGGAGGGGGGAAAATGAGTCACATATATCGTAGACATTCCTTATCCATTATGTACTGCATCAACAAATATCGTGTTCCGGTTTAGGAAATAAGTTTACTAATAACACACTAACTCAATTTAGAGGTTTAAGGCTCTAGTCTCATGCTGAAAACGCACCATTTTCAACTTTGGTGCCAATTCGCAACATGAAATATTTATAGCAATTTTTACAAACAGAAATATTTATAGCAATTTTTATTTAAAAAAACACATGGTTTGAGATTCAATCACAAATATGAAAAATGCAGTAAGACTTTACCAAACTGACTTCGATTTCAATATTAAGTCGTCGTCGCACTCGCGATTTCGTTCACAATTAGCGGTGGCCTGTTGATAAAAGTTTTTTTATATGATTAAAAATGCCAAAATGTGTATTTTGCATTTTTAGATTTTGTCTTTTTTACGTGCATTTTATATTATATACAGTTTTTTATATGTATATATAACTCAAAAAACAATGAAATTAATATGGGACCACTTACAAGATCCAATGAAAGAAATATCAAAATTGGACTTCTCTGTCTAAAGTTATATGTGATCTAACATACAAAATATACATGTTGAATCGATAACCTCCGTGATTGCGTCGGTAGATGACTATGAAAGAACAAATAAAATAGTCAAATTAAAGTTTCGTCCTCGAGATCTGTTGCATGCAAAATGTGGACTGTAGACTTTGTTGAATTTGATACAAATTCATGGAACTTTCTACGAGAGTCGATTCTAATTCGAATTGATTCTTATAATGTAAGATCTGAATCGATCCTACTCCACATCCATCTGCTTAATGAATAAACATACTTTAGATCAAATTAGCTGTCGCTCGCTAGCAATTAAAATAGGTCCAGCAGTTTTAAAGTTACAACAAGACTATTTATAGATATGAAATTATATTTCTTAATACTAGAAAACTCTTCTGCTCTTTTTTGTTCTATAAAAAAACTAAATCATATTTAATCTAGAGATGTGTTTGTAAATTAACTAATGTCTTACTTAATAACAAATGAAACAAATAGATTTCGTCGCACTAATATCCTCAAAGGGATATGTATGACTTACTACAAAAAATTTGGTTATATAGCTAATAGTTATATTGGTAATCTGATGTTAGGATATTAAGTTTTCTTAACATATGAAAGTTTTCTTAATTGATTGTTTGAAATGCGAAACTACCACTATTGGTCTTGTTGGTATTGATCCATTTAAACTACCCGCTTCTTATGAGCTATCAGGTAGGGAGGTAGATATTCCATCCAAGAGATTAGGATCAACACGGGAAAATATTCCATTCATTATGCAGATGAGTTACAATTGACTTTAAGTCGTATCTTAGACTATATAGCAGCTTCAGCAATGCAGCGTTCTCTAGAACTTATTCGTGGAAAGGAAAACTTTCTAAACAAATTAGCATTCTGTACCTGTTTCTATTTTTCGTATTGTTATATTTAAGATTAAATTTGATTGGAATTTGGGTGGAAAACAAGCGGTCGGATTTAGAAAGGCGTCTTTTATATATTAAATTCTTTGATAGTAGTAAAAATATTATCACGCTCATACCCCCAAATAGGAAGGCAGAGTACCTACATACAGGCGATATTAGGTTTCATGGTATGAAAGCTGGCGGCGCCAAATCGGGCACAAGTTTAATTCCGAGCAACGATATATTTTCCAGATATACTAGAAAAACTCATAGAATGAGTTGCCCTACCAGATCGCATCCCGGACTTGCTTGACGTGCGTCAAAGTGGAAACACCGAATGCACTCGACCACAGAGTTGATTTCATTAATTAGCAACAAAAACTTTGCTTGTCTTGAGCATTGAGCTTATAAAAAAAGTAGCTTCACACCTATTATCCCCGAAGGGTTAGCAGAGGATCCACAGCTCGTAAGTAGTAATATCACTTCATAGTATATAACAAAGTCACTTTCTCTGTGTGTCCCTATGTTCCTATGTATGCTTAAACCTTTAAAACTAAGCAACGGATTTTGATGCTGTTTTTTTAATGGATGGAGTGATTAAAGAAGAAGGTTTTTAAGTATATAACATGTATAATATACCCGTGCGAAGCCGGGACGGGTCGCTAGTAGTAGATATACTATAACACCCATGATTAGCCAAGGTACTAGGGCCCATGATGGGACAGGTGGCAAGCCTATCATCACTTCGGACACATTCCAATCCCGGGAAATGTAATGCTTATTCAGAACAAACTAAAAAACATTTAAGAAAAGTTGCCCGACTTGGGAATTGAACCTTGGATCTACGCGGCTACTTAACAGGGGACAGCCGTACTGTTACACCACAGAGGCCATTATAAAGATTACATTGTTTTTATTTGTATAAAAAATATTGTTTGTTTCCTGTGGGGCACCAATTTGCGCAATTCGTCCAGGGTCCATTGTCATAGTACAATGTAATACATACATACATTGTAATACATACACCCACAAAATAAAAAGAAAAACATAAAAATAAACATTTGTCACAAATAAGTCCCACTATAAGTAAATATAAAAAACCTTAGACCGTGGTGGCTGGCAAAAGTTAACCCATTACAATTATGTCTATGGAGATGAATTCTACAAGCAAGAAGCACAACGTAATCACTGAGTTTATATAAATTTTGATTTTAGCACTTTTGGCGTGCTTGAAATAATTATATATATATTTTATTAATTAACTGTACCCGTGACTTTGTTTACGATTTTAAGCACTAAAGCATTAAATCTTGTTTTAGTCTGTTGGTAAAACTTTTTTACCCACTAGGCGGAAAATAAAACTTTCCAGCTACGATGCTGAGCTGTGTTGCACTTTTCGACTCTGTCGAGAAGAAAAATAGTATACTTCCCGGAAATAAAAATTAGAAAAGTTCACATGTTTGTCAATTAAATGTGGTTTTAGGATTTTATTGTTTTAAATTTGGATGGTCCTATTTATCTTTTTAAAGCTTCCCTGATAACATTTACAAGCCAGGTTAACATGAACTAAACGTTGAAAATTTTCTGTTAATTCCGATTTTCAAGTTATAATAGATTGATGATTTGGAGTGAGAGATGATTTACAGTCAAAGACATCACATGTTCAAAACAAATCGACGATTTGCTGCTTTAAAATTTGAAACATAAATAAATTCCAAAGAACATTATTATACGGGAAAAATATGAATAATGTTGTATAAAAGAAAGTTTATACGGTTTTTCTCTGTCCGAAAGCCTAAAAACTATTCAAACACAATGAGGTTCAAACAAAAGTTTACCAACGAAAGTTGATTTTGCGTCGGTTAGACAAACTAGAAGTTTCTATGTCGGTTACACAAAATCAACTACGCGTATTTTAGCTTTCCATGAACTTTTGACTAAATCACTTCCCATTGGTGTTTGATGTTTGTCGGGCGAAAGTTGGTCAACAAAATTCTGTAAAACATGTGTTGTTTTAGCAGTTCGGTTTGTTTGAGCAATAAAAAACAAAAGCAATGTTAATTTTGTTTTAAATAAAGAAATTTATAGACAAATAAAACTCAGATCGAAATTGTCATATAAATGCAAGAGATGCATTTTAAAATGAATCGAAATGTGTTAACCGAAGATTACACTCCTGACAAAGAGCTTTCATCAATATTTCACTCTCAAAAAGTCGGCTTGCTTTGATTTTATCTACTCGTAGAAAGAGACGTAAGCCAGTTTCGAGCGAGTTAGCAATACTATGTATTTGGGACAGGTACAAATTACGGAAATCAACGTACGTACCGGCTTTAAAATTAAAAAATATTTGTTTTCTATATGAAAATGTGCATTATGAGTACAACATATCAGTACAAGTTATTAGCATTGGTGGTCTTGTAGTTCGTGTTTCGGATTCATATACCGGTAGTCCAGGTTCAAGCTCCGCCAATGAGTTATTCTAACTTAAGGGTCAGATGGGAGTCGCTTTACGTAAAAACTGTCCTTTGTCAAATCCTCTAGATTAGGTTGCTGACCCCGATATCATCAGATATGAAACACGATAAGGCCCTTGCCTTATTGTGTTTCACAGGACACTGAAGAAGTAAAACTTATTAAATACAACACAAGTATGGTGTCAAAGAAATTTATTTAGTTTCAGAGCTCTCGTAATTAACGTTGACAAAGGATGCGTGACGTATAATAATTGTTGGGAAGCCATTTTGCTTTCGCAGAAATGGTAACTTGTTTTACTGTCACTAATTAGGACTACACAGGGCCCGAAGCAAATTTTAGGATGCAGTGAGATATAATTGAAGCTTTCGTTCTGTATGTCTATGCAAACAATTACATTAAATGGGTCAGCTTTTAGGGATCCCTACTCAACGGTTAAAATTGGAACCCTATTACTAAGACTCTGCTGTCGATCTAACTGTCTGTCTGTCAGTCGCCAGGCTGTACCTCATGAACCGTGATAACTAACAAGTTGAAAGTTTCACAATAATTGATGTATTCCTTTAAATATACTTAATCATTCTGTGCACGCCTTCCTGTATACCTATTTCTAATTAAGTTAGGTTGAATTTCTAATAAATAAATGAGATGTAATACAACTGAATTGATCTGATGATGGAACTTGAAGATAGGAAATTTGTTCGTGATCAATCTTACTTACTAGTTTATTTCCATAAGTAAATCTCGCAAAGGAACTTCAATTACTCGTAAATATAAATTTTGAAGTGACATTATAAACTGTTGATAGTAAAAATTTAAAAGGTAAAGTTTATTTTAATATTTTAAGCGCATTAAAAATACTTGTTTTAAAAAGTATTTTTGTTTACTTTTACTGTTTTTATTAAGTTATAAGATATGGAACAAGTAGTTTCTTGATCAAGATGTTACGGGTTCTTGCAGTATATTTAGACCACTTGTTAAGTCTACTTAGTTAGAGGTTATGTAACAACATAACCTCTAACGTGGAACATGAAAATATTTATGCTATGGCGGCAGAAATAGCTAAAACAAAGATAACAATTCAGTCGGTTTACTGCACAACACTCAACCACTCAGTAAAATTCTAATCTCTAAAACGGCTTGTCTATATAAACTTATATTTATACTTATGTTATAATTACTTATAACATTAAACCACCGTCACTATTTTGTACTAGCTGTGTACGCGACTTCATCCACGTTTTTTTTTTGTATACATTTCTAAAATAAAACTAGCCTAAGCCATTCCTTATTAGGCACATCAGCTGTCTGTCAGTGAAAGTCCCGTCAAAATCAGTACAGCCGTTTCAGAGATTAGCACGTACAAATAGATAGACAGACAAAAATTTAAAAAATATATATGTTTTTGGTATATGTATCTTGTAAACATACATACATGTGCAGCTTTTTATTATTTAAATAAAAAATCAGTTATTTTAATATGACATACAGACATCCCAATTTTATTTATTTATATAGATATATTTTAACGAAATACCATACAAAAATAGATTACAATATAAAAGCATCCAAAGCCGTTTTATCCGTACAAATGAGCCCGTATCACTAAGAACATCTTGATTGACAGTAAGAACTCGAGATAAAAAGAGAATTTGCAGACTCATCGACCCCATCGTAAATGACATTGATATGAACATATTCTTGTCATATAAGACAACCCAATCCAACACCATGGGGAATAGGCATACGTTTCATTCATTTTTCCTCATACTCTAACAACGTTGAAGAATGATAGGCAAGTATCACGGGCATAAGCGAAAGCGGAGGTAACAGCGTGTTTTATGTACCTACCTACTTAGTTAACAATAACGAACAATAAATAAATAATAGTTTATAAAACATAAAAAACACGCTTTTATTTATTGTACAACTAAAAACTAGAAAATAATTCTAAGTTATAGAGAGTTCATGTTACAAGGAGAGAAAACCAAACTTAAGTTTTAACAAAATAATTTTATTCAGAGTAAACAGCGTGGGGTGCATTAGACTGTAGTTCATAACTAATCGCCTTTTGTGCATTTTTATTTTAATTTGTTTTATTTGTTTCCTTAGTACATAAGAGTTGTGTGTACAATAAAGTA
>DVZL01000968.1:0-19708 GCA_018236625.1 Lasaia peninsularis
TACCTATTCCTGCCGCCATAATGACATTGTCGTGTTCCGGTCCGGAGGGTAAGGTAGCCGGTAGACTTGCACATAAGTTCTAACAGCCCGACCCAAGGCCAGCGACGCACCTACAACATCTATGGTGTCTATAGGCCACGGTTGTCTCTTACCTTACTTACTATAAAAAAACGTAATTTAATTGGATTTATTAGACTACATTTTAAGATGTAGGATTAATTATTGTTTAACCAAACAATTCATATTTTTAATTAGAAATACATGTACTTATTTACATATAATTTATAGCTAAAAATTATTTTCTAAATGTTACACGTTTTACAGCATCGTCAGGGCTAAAACTTAATTTACCAAACAATGGCACAAAAATATATGACGAAATGGTATTGACAGGTTCAGATAGTTTTCCCGTGTTGGTCTGGCTCCTCCGTGTAGAATACCAGCAAGACTACTGGTCCCGGGTATAAATCCATCGCCCTAACTATTCCTGCCACCTTACTAAATTTGTTATGTTCCGGTTTGGAGGGTAGGGTAGCTGGTAGACTAGCACATTAGGTTTAATACTCACGCCACTGGACAGCGACGCACCTAAAACACCTATAATGTCTATATGATGTTGTCACCATGTCACCATGTTAAAGGGCATCTATGTGACCTATGATGACCACGACTATATCTTACATTCAAGAGAGCAGTGTGCTTTTTCGCCGTCTTACCCTATAAAAAATAAAGTTTGACTTTACAATAAATTTGCGACACTCGATGCATAAGTTTATTTGTCTATAAGACACACCTAGATAGTAGAGCTTTACGAGGACCCTCGAATTAGTGTCAGTTATCACTATAATTGTCAAAAGTGCAATATTTAGAATTACCGATACGATCAGGGCATTTGCTTGTTTTGGATAAAAAGAAACACGTATTTTTAGGTAACGTAAAATTAACAAGAACTACAATGAGCTACAAATGATAGTTAAGACCTATTAAGTTATAGTTGTTTAGTTACGTACAGTCAGAAACAAAATAATTTAAATATAGTAAATAATAATAAAATGTAAATCATTATTTATAACTATTTTTAAGTTAATTAAAGGTAAATAAGTAATATACAATATCTGATACATATTTTTTTATGATATTGGAAGACAAACAAGCAGACAGATTTTCTGATGGTAAGAAATACACGTCGCCTCTATAGGCCTCTATAGGTGTCTATACACCGAAAGTGAAAATGGTGCATTGCCAACTTTAAACTGTGACGGTAAGTCTCTTGCGTGAGTTAGTTTACTGGCTACCCTACCCTTAAAATCAGAACACGACAATGACGAGCACCAACGCAGGTAGGAATAGGTGAGGCGGTGATATTTACCAAGCCGGGCGTGTCGTTGCAAGACTAGCACATTTCTACATTTTCGGTGATCCAAGTTCAAACTCTGCCATGTACCATTAAGTTCTTCAAATTTAAGCACATTTTCAGAGTGCTCTTACCGAGAAGAAAATATCATGGAGAAATCCAGGATTTGTGCCCGATATGGCTTCGGACTTGCCATCTGTACCTAATATCACGGCTAACCATGAGTGCATATATACCTCTGCATACCTTTCCCGGGATATGGGCGTGATGATATTTATTTATTTAATTTATGAAAAAAATTCTAAAATAATAATATGATTTGTTCGGGGAAGTAATCACCTGTCAACGGTTTTTTATCTTTTATTCTTTTAACTTTCCCAATTAATCTCACCCACTGATAAACATAAGATAAAAGATATATCAGAAAAAAAGTAGAAAGATAGAAAAAAGTATAATTATTTTACAAAATACTATTACGTAATATTTGTTTTACGATACATAAATAGGGATATTGTTGTCTTATTAAGATTTTAATAACACCATTTTTTTAATACGCTCATAGATTGTCTGCTGAAAATTGCTCTGAAACGTTAGTGTCCCATTTTTGTAACTTGTGCAAATTTATGTATAATCTTTGATATTATGTGATTATTCTTTAACTTGTAAATGTAGTTATTCATTATATATTTTTGTTGGTCAATAATCCCGTGTAGGATAGACCAACTGGCTTCCTACCTTTCAACTAGTAAGAGTCGAGCATAAATTAACTGAGTCACTACCGACAGGATCACCGGTGATAGAATGCTGTACTGCTACTCGCTCGGGTAGAGATCCATCGCTTTACTACTTTTGCAGTCATAATGTTTTGATCCTGAGGGTGCGGTGGACTTGCACACCGGGCCGAATAGCTCGGTCACAGGTTTCAGGAGCGTATACACGATATATATGGTGTCTATGGCCATGGATCTTTCCTACCATCAGGAAAGCTTTTCGATTCTTTATTGTCTTATTCCACAACGAAATGTCATATTTTATATTTTTGTTTCATAGAAATGTGTCTTCGTATTATATCTTCTCCCATCTTCAATGTACATTTTATTCGATGTATATAGATATGACAAAACAACTTTTCATTCCGACTGTAGCTTAGAAAAAAACATAGCTCATAAACAGCTAAGTTGGTATATGGCAACACGCGACGTCTAGACTTATTATCCAGCCTTAACTGGGTAAAGACGCTACCGTAAAGATCAGGCTTCGATTCTCGGGTCGAGTGACCGATGGCTTTATGGCCAAGCGGCATGTTTTCACTCATTATGTATTCTGTACGTATTTTCTCATCTCGTCCCGTAGATGTTGAATATGTACTTTATTCATTTAATATTTATGATATTGTAATTGGTATTTCAATGCTTTACTCCTTTATTTTTTGTGACAGGGCTTTTTCGTGAGGTGGGAAAAAAAGAGCGAGAAATATTAGTAAGAAAAAAATCCATTTAATTTTTGAGATTAGTGTTAAAATTTTTATTTTGAACATTCAAGAGTTTTTGAAAGTTTAATTTTCTTATTAAAAATACCTGATTTGGTGAAGTGCGTACTGCTTATCATAGAGGGCAACAAAATAAGTAATTTGTTTGGAAAAAAATAAATAGTTGTTTTTCCTTATTACAATTTTGTGAATTAAATAATATGAATTAAAATAAATTCACGTTAATTTAAAAAAAATTAAATTAAAATGAATCGAAAAAACCTAGAAATAACATTCCTTTTGCAATAGGCGTTATGTTCAGTGCCAGACAATCGTTAGATTTATAGAATGGGCACAAAACCTAACAATTGCTTACACGCTGGACGTAATTACATCAGGCTGTATTTGTAATCGGGAAATAACGACCTCGCGGACGCTGGAAAGGAGACTCGAGTAGGACATCCATAAAGGAAAATTACATTTTAGGATATATTCTAACATAAACTTCAGCTACGGCTCAAACATAAATTACAAATACATTTTGTTGTATAATACCAATCAAGTAATATTTGGTACAAAAACAAGAAGCATAAAAATTTAATAAATTCTAATAAAATAGTCAAAGGTCAATAAAATAGAACATACATTTTTTAGATTGATTTAAATTGATATTACTGTTTACGAAAAATTAATTTATTAGGAATCAAACAACTCCATTCTACCTTAAACATTACAAAACCGAGACATTATTTAATGTATCTAATCATTATTTAATAATATATATCAGAAGCGGAATAATACTAAGAATGTATTTTTTGCCAAAATAAAATTCTTATTCGATATTAGCCATGCCCATTACCCATTACTTTTTACCACACACATTATTATTTGTACCACAAACTTTACGGACAATAAAATAAACAAAACTCTTTTCTTTTATTTAACTATTCTAAGACGGTTCTTTTAATATTTACAGAGCTTCCCTGATTCAATCCAAGGCCAGTTTAAGTTGTATAATCTGTACGTTCAAATGATAAATAATTTAATTTATTAAGAGTTCTTACGTCTGTATTCCTGAACTACAATTTTTACTTTAATTTAAATTACTTACGACTTTGAAAAAAATTTGAGACAGACTTTTAACTTTTAAATAGGTCAAATTGCGTATTTATGAATTACAGCTATGTTAAAATTTTGGCTTTAAATAAAATTGATAAAAAATAGCTTATGCCTATAACATCCGATATTCAACTTCCGGTTAGATCAGTTCAGTAGTTTCAGCGGTAATCGCGGCAGATATACAGACAGACGGATAATTGTAGAAGTGTAAAAAGGAGTGTTCTATTGCTTATTTAGCAAATGTAAAGAATTTACGTTAAATTGCATTTAATGTACTTAATTATAATTTTGCATCGTATATCTTACTTATTTTAGTAAAAATGTTAAGTACCTACTTCAATTATTATACAAAACGAAACGTATCAAAGAGCTTTTTAAATAATATTTTTGGAATAACTAAAACATAAATATTTTCATATCCATTCCCAAGCATACCTCCACATAATCTGAAATCTATGCGTAAGAAACACTTTTAATAAGGAGTTTCCTCCTGAATCGGTTGGATTGGAGACTCTAGTCTAACTGGTGACGATGTACCATTTGGGGCGAACCAAGTTTTTGTCACAAGTATACTGAGAACGTACGTCTGTGCATTGTATTACAAATTGTAATATTCCCCTTCTTTGGTATACTCCGATACGTAATTATATACACGGGCTCATAAAATTTGCTAAGGTTTACGGTCATATGATTTTGTCATATGTTTGTTTTTATTAATTGATGGTATGAATATCAAATAGTAAGTGATCTCATACTGATAAACTCAAGTCGTGATTCTTGATAAGATAATATTAAGTGCCAAAGGCCATGTATACACATTGGCAATTATTATAATTTCATTAAAAAACTGGATGAAGTGGACATGATTATTTTATTCATGTGTTTTGTCACCTTTTACGAAATCAAATGATAGCCTAAATAGATTATTTCTCTTTGGAAAAACACATCTTCAGGCTTGGGCGTACAAATTTAAAAATAAATAAAGTTACTATTTCAGTTGTTTTTTAAATAAATCGGGTTGCCAATTAAAAAAACAGGATTAAAGAGGTGAGCAACAGTAATATACTAAAACTAAAAAATTTGTTGAAGGCAAAATATTATTTATTTCGATAGCACACATTGTTTTGTAACATATGGCCTCAGAAGCGGGCAACTATCGACAGACGGAAGGTTTTTTCTAACATTTACAAGCAACTGCTGCGAGCAACGAATATACACTTACACAGGATTTAATTCGAAAAATTAGTTTAAAAAAGTTATGAAGCCAATAAGTATACATATACAGTAAGCTAACAAGTATAATTGCAGAGCAGAACTAGTTCTACGTATAAGCTAAAAAAGACCGAGAATAGGACAGGTGCGTTTAGTCCGGTCATCGTCATTGTAAGTTTACTACTTTCTAATAAGCGCTCGATCATTATCGTGGACATTTATGTTAATTAGTGTGTTAGAAGAAAATCCATAAAATTATGTAAACTAGCCGACATCCTCGGCTTCACTCGCCCAGCTTCATTATTTGATTGTTTCGTTCAGTCAAAAATATCGCCGCTTTTACTTTCAATCATACTTATAAATCGAGCAAGATTTATTTCAATTTGAATACTCATTTTTGATTATTTATAGTGTGGTATAATTAACAAATGAATCGAAAGGAATACATTTTCTGGCTCCCATATTAAAGGGAGACGTAAAAATTTGTTACGTGGCAAGCCTATCAATCCCGGGATATTTAATGGTTACTCAGAATAATCTGAAAGCATTTAAGAAAAGTTGCCCGACCTGGGAATTGAACCCGAGACTTTAAGACTTTACGCGGCTAACTGTCTTAACAGGCGAGAGCCGTTCCGTAACACCACAGAAGCACAAAAAAGTATTACGCTATAAATTAATTACAAGTCTAACTTGTGCTTCTAAATTGTTAGATTATATATACTATTCAAGAAACACAATTTTTGTTTAACTTTAATTTTTTTTTGTAATCAATTTTTTAGTTAAAATCATAGGACCTGCCGCCGGACGCAGCTAGCGAGCTGATATCGTCGGCTAGTCTAGGGTACATAAATAAGTGAAGCCCAACCTCCACATTACTTTTTCCTTAATACGGACGTAGCATGGAAGGTTTTATGTAATAAAATATACCTCTGATCTTACAACCTCATTATACACAACTTATATGATGATAAAAGTTTGTCGCGATGATCAATTTTTAAATAAATTGAAATTGTATTAATTTAAACTTAGCAGATATAACACATATAGTAAAATTGATTTTAGTATCATTCAAACTAAACGTGTGTACAAAATTTCAGCTCAATGGAATGAAGATATTTATTTCAAAATAGAGTTGTAAGATTACAACCGAATATACATACTCACATACATTGCAAGTTCAATGAAGGTTATTAACCTTATCGTGTATTGTCATGCAGACTAAAAGTGCGTACAAAATTTTAGCTCATTCGGATAAAGATATCTACCTCAAAATTAAGTTTTAAGATTCCACCCAAATATACTACTTACATACATTTGCAAGTTAAATAACAGCTGTTAACAGTAAAAATATATCTTTTTTTAATAAAATTTAAAAGATTTATTTAATTAATTTAGTTAATACAATTTAAAAGATTTTTTGTAAATAGTGCCAAAAAAAAAAATTTAAAATCTATTTTAATTATTTAACTACCACGATATATTTTGATTCTGCTCTAGCGTAATAATTATTCTGCCGTATGTCAACAATATGGGAATAGATGTGATTGTCAAAAAAATTACAGTGCAGTTAAATTCAAAGAATATCGCCCAATATGTTTGCTAAAATGTCCTCAACGTTCTTTAACGATTTCATATGAAATTAAAACCAATTATATTAATTTAAGAGTAATACATTTGTTTATTCATTAAATTCGAAGATCTCGTGTATTGAAGGTGGTCTCATCGATGGATTCATTATTATTCATAAAAGTTAAAGAATTATAAAATTAGTAATTGTATGTAAAATTTATCGATTAAGATAAAAAATAACCTAAATGATATTTTAAATACGTTTCTATCTTTAAATTAATGTAAATAATGATAATTTTATTTAACTAATTTGATGTTACTTGGATTTTGCGAAAATGTATTTTGGCGTGTATATTTGTACCTACCTTTCAAAAAAATATTTTTTTAATATTGACCAGGTTTTATTTATTTTAAGATTATGATCTTAAATTTCAGAAGATAAATAGTAGAGATAATTATATTTTGTATAAAAAAGATCTTGTATTAAATTATCAATACTCTTCTAAAGTGAACTTTATTTAAAATTCCTCGAAATCTAAAGACGATTATAGAAACGCGTAGATTGTAATGTAGGTAAAATATAAAATAGACTCAGTATAAAAGTCAAATATACGACATAGATTAAAAAAACAAATTAAAAGTTCGATTTCTAAAATTCATCCTTGATTTGTAAAAAAATAATCTTTTTTTTTGTTAAATCCATGTCATTCTGAAGGTGAAAGTCCGGACAAATGTTTTGGATTAGCTATGGATTCGGGTGAACAGTATTTGCTTTAAATCCATAACGTCTCCATTTTAATCAGAAATCTGTCCCTCTTTTTTGAAATATATGACATCGTAAAAGAAACTGTATATTTACGTTTGTTTAAGACATAAATTTATTAATCCATCGTAGTCAAGACCTTTTAACATTTTTGTGGACCGTACCTGCATTTTAGAAACAATACTTATAAAAAATATAATTTATTGCAGTTTTAACCATGATTTTACTATATATACGTATCCATATGGGGCCTACAGCTCGAAATATGAGATGAATTATATGGAGGACCGAATGTTTCGACTGAGGGTAGTGTCAAGAGTCTCCGAGACCGGCATGTTTGTGTGAAGAGAAGCTAGACAACTATGCAGGCATCGTGATAGTTGGCACTCGATACTCTCGATACTCGATAATAACACTTAGTTGATATATTTATCAAAATCGATAAGATAGAGAAGTAAGGTAATCGAGAAGTTTTTCATCAATGGCCATTCATGTAATGACATTTTAAAATTATTTGTATTATAGGTTTTTGCCAGTTATTTTCGTCGTATGCAAAGTAGCGTTTTTTGTACGTGTGGTGTAGAAGCCATTCATATGAATATCTTAATTCATATATTTTTTCATGTGTAATTAATGATAATTGTAGAGTTATTGCTGCAGGCCAGTTTTAATTATAAATCAAATCACCTCTCAAAACCTCTCAAAGTAATAGCATAGTGTTATTATTAATTTCACGTTAATTGAAAACACGAAAACAATAAAATTACCCGCCAGAAGGCGGCGCTACATTCATCAATACAAAGAATAATTAAAGGAAATTACACACAAACCGACATTAAAACTGTTTGTAATTTAAATGTATGGATAATTAATACTGTTGCTTCTCTTCGTTGGTATGGCGATGCTTGGACTTTATTGTCTATCTATATATTATGTATTGTGCCAAGTAATTGACTAACCAACATAATAATTATTAGCTAGGTGATGGACCCTCCCCCGCACGATAACACGTGAACCGCCAACATTAATAATTATAAATAAAAATAAAACTGCAAAAAAACATTTCAGTTTACCGAGGTGTCATCTACACAAATATTTTTTTTGTTAATATTTCGAAAAGTACCGAACTAATTAGCATAAAATATATATGGCTTATGTATTGAGCTTTGACAAACATGAAACAAAATAAAATCGATTCATATTTCACCGTCGGAAATATCCGATAACGTACAAACATAGACCATATTTTCGTATTTTAGTCGAATTGATTGGTTACTTGACAATTGAAAATATAAGTGCATATGGGCGTAGAATACAAATTCTAGAAGGGAAATGACCCAGATTAGATCAAATTCAATGAATCCGGGTTTCGATGTTTTCCTGCACCGTCAGAGCACTCAGGAAAAGTACATAAGTTAGAAAAACTCACTTTTTTCCCGTGTTGGTGCGATCCCTCTATGTAGAATAAATCGACTGTCTTCCTACCAGGCAGCTCGGAAAAGGCAAGTATAGGTTAACTGGGTCACTTCCAATATGACCACTGGTGAAGTGCAGCAACTTGTCAGGGTAGGAATCCACGGCCTTACCTATTCCTGCCATCTTGACATTGTCGTGTTCCGTTCCGGAAGGTAAAGTAGCTGGTAGACTTGCACATAAGGTGTAACAGCCCGACTCTCAGACAGTGACGCACCTACAATAGCTATGATGTTTATAGGCCACGGTTGTCTCTTATCATCAGGAGACCGGTGTACCTGTTCGCTGTCTTATCCGATAAAAAAAATATGGTAGGATCCCTACATCAATTAATGTAGGTACCTACTGTACACATGCTACAAATTACAATATGCCGTAAGAAGCATCCATTCGTTTCCATGTCATGTCTTAGTCAGGACTAACACCACTTTTAATTGTAAAAAACAATCTAAGAAGCAATATAAAAATGTATTATTCTATACGCGATGTTGTCTCTTAAAACCTTAATACTGATTTAAATTGAATTTGACTTAAGAAGTATTGGTTGCCGAGGAGTTTATTTTGCCGTTTCTGCTCCTGACCAGTTAGGAAACTAGTGCTAAAACTGATAGTTTATGGTAGATAGGGTTAAAATAAGTCGGGTGTAATTATTATGAATGTTTATGAATAATAATTAGTAATAATTATTATAAACCATTTGTTAAAATATTTGCAGAGCACTATGTAGTAAAATATAATTTAATACTTATCTTGTAACAAATAAATCATGATCATTTTATTTCATTAGATACATTTCATTCCCACCTAAAACTACGATAATCGGTCTACTTGCTGTTATTTAATAATGTAAAAAATCTATGTAATGAAAGAGAATCGCGGCTCTCATAAAGCGAATATGGCGAAATAATATTACTTAAAAATAAGTGTTATCCATATGACAATGTAGAAAGCGATTCATAACTTTTCGTTTTAAATTATAGCAACAAAAAAGGGTTTCATTAATCCTAATAGAAATTTAAAATAACGGCAGATAACTAAATAACGGTGTAGCACTAAACATAGGGAAATGTTAAGAAAAAAGCCGATGCGGCCAAAACTCAATTATCTATACGACCAATTGTCCGATGGCCGGGCCAATAAAGTCTAATCTTAACATATCCGACGCCATTACGTACGAGACCGTATTAATCTCAAAGCGTTGATTAGTAAAACTATAAAAGCGGAAGTATCAGAAGAATGCGGTTAATGAGAGACTGAAACCCGATTTTATGGTTGATCGTTAAAATGACCGACAATTGTCTAATTGTTGCCTACTACAACTAGCGTCGTGGGAAGATCTCGGCGAACTGATGGTGAAAGTCAAAAACAGACGTTTTTATAGCGTCAACTGTATTCTAAATTCAAAATGCTCCTAATCGGAACAACGAATCGCTTTTAAGTTCCATATTTAAAGTGAGATGTTTATTTATGATGAAAATAGTTTCTTTATCAGGCAGTTTTAAAACACAAAAGGATAAATAAAAGTTTTCTTTGTATGGTATGCTGATATAAACTTACCGTTTCATGTCATCTGAATATCTTATGACAACGACGATGGGATTTTTGGATATCTATTGGCCTAACATTTTGATGTTATGTATGTACAACGTATTCTGCAGTCATTAGATAAATAGTATAATCAAAGCATACCGTCGATACTAGTAAGGTCGTGCTCACGTGAAGAGAACCGGGAAACTAGCCAGAGCCTTTTATCAAAGAAGAAACTCTCACGGTACCTCTACGTACTATTACCGACTTCATGTTCTCTGAAATAATGGATGTCAATATAATTAATATTTATACTACCACCTCCTGGGTTGAAATGGACAATAGGCATAGCCTAAACTAACATGCATCAAGTTAACATCTTATGTAGCGAGATGGTGAACCCACTATTGGAACACTATATAAAAAGTTTAAAAACGTGTATTAGGTTTAACATAATAATTATAGTTTATAGATCACAGAGAAGAGAAAAGGCGGAAAGTATAAATAGTATATAATAACATGTGACCCGCTGATTGTTAATAATTAATGAACCAGTCTATTTACACATTTTTACTGGCAAGTTGGTTTCGTATGTTAACTTAGATAACCTTGTTTTAAGCGCTTGGAATTAAGTGATTACATTCTAAATTATGTAAAGTTTACAACTTGTAAATAACATGTAAAATAACCGGAAAATTCGATTTAAAATCTTCCTACTCACGTGGGCCGCTGCAAACGGTGTCGTCTACTGGACTTACTGGTGGTATCTTAATTGGTGGGAGAACTTTAACGTTTACTCATTTGATTTTTTTCATAGGCAAATAATTGTGGTATTTATTGAAGGCATTTAATACGTCTTAGTTCATTGATCTGAGGCTGAAGCTAGCTTAAAAATTAATAAGACTGGCTATCGTACCGTACCATTTTCCACAAAAACGGCATTAAAATCAAAATAGGAGTACTCTTTACATACACATTTTAATATATTTTTAGTATTTATTGTTATGGAGGCAACAGAAATACATAATCTGTGAAAATTTCAACTATCCAGTTATCACGCTTCATGAGATACAGCCTGGTGACAGACAGATAGACAGACGGACAGCAGCATCAGTAATAGGGTTCCGTTTTTTACTCTTTGGGTACGGCTGCGGATTATCTTAGGACTCTTATCTTTATATTAATATATTTCCAAACCGATACGACTTACAAACCTTCAAGAAAAGATCACACTGGTGGTGCGGGTGTTGTCGGGCGGCGGTGATTACTTACCATCAAATTGCCCCCTTCATCGTTTGCCTCCTCTGCTATAAAGAAAATAAAAGGTAATTCCTGATGACATAAAATATACATTGCACCAAAACAATTAAGGTAGTCAAGTGGCTATTTCATTTGCGTTGAGTTTGCCTATTGATATTCGGCTTTGAAGCTAACTGTAAGTTTACCGACCAGTGAACAGGAACACGGCAGCCTCGAACACGCTTATTATAAGTCAATACAGGTAGTATTGCCGATAGGCGCTAGAACTAATAACGACGAGTCATAGTCAAATATTAATTAAATCAAACCGAATTGTAGAAGATAATATTATATATTTACAAATAAATAAACATTGTAAAAATATGTTATTAATAGGTTTAAATAAACATTAAATAATAAAATAATGTGCACGAGACCAACGTACCGTGTAAACGGCTAATTAAGTGCGAACAGAATTACATTTACTGGGCAATTTACCGCGCTATATTATAATCACCCGGTTTTACGCTTCGGTGCATAATTAATAGCACAGGAAAATAACCTTTATGCGTGGGAAAATAAATGCTAAATAAGCTTTATCGAAATGAAGACATTGGTAGCAAGCGCCTCTTATTAGTCGTTAACGAAGCTTGAAATTTTATTGTTGCCTTTTTGTAAAACAATTGGATTTAATTATAGATACATAGCTATGTGTAACTTGCTGTTTGTTTTGATGTCGTTTTTAATTCGAGAAAATTGTCTCTACGTATTAAATATTTGTAGGTTGTAACTTCTTAGGTTTCCTAGTTTTTCTTATAGCTAATTGTTTGGCTCCGGCTTTGTGTCCTAGCTCCTTATTGTTGAAGAATTTCTTTAACTAAGTTTGGAACTTTAATATCAATAGGCGACGTTTGCTTCTACAATGAAGGCATCCGTTAGCCACGTTTTCCTTTAAAACTTATAGAATAAAATATTAGGATAATTAATTACAAGTTGTCACTAGTACAAAATTAATAATGATATAATTCGTACTGGTATCTTATTTTTGCGTTGATTTAATATGTTTCTAGAGTGTCGTATTATTTGTAGCTGGTTATTGAAACCTGAATCGGATTTTAATTTATAATCAGGTGTTGCCGCGTCCTGACCTTATTTATATACAATAACATTTATACAAACATCACAAAAAATATCCAAATTTATGCAACTGTCTCAATCAACAATACTGATAATAACACGGAATAGCCGAATTTGAGAATGTCGGTTGTGCGAAATAGGATATTGGTTAATCTGTTAAAAAATTATAATATCTACATATATAAAAAAAGTCGGGTTTGTTACAAAACTTGTAACCCGAGATCTGCTGGAACAATTTTCATTGTTTTTGATTCGTTGAATTTGTCTCCGTTTCGAATAGCAGAATAGATCTTAAAAACAATGAAAACTCGATGAATATATACCTAATTATGAAAGATTTTGTAATAATTTGCAATAAATGTTCCTTTTTTTAGTAGGGTAAAACCCGGATAGTTGCCTCGGGGGGATACATGCCCCGGTTTTTAATACACTATATTAGGAGTATAAGTTTTGTTTGTGCTTTACTACAGTAAGTAGTGACCCCCCCGTAGACCTCAATACCTCATCAGCTATCGGAGTAGGCGCACGTATTTTGTCAGTGAGAGCGAAAATCTTCCGCGGCAAAACTTTGACGGGCGGTATAATTTTATTGGTAAGTAATTTCTGTTGAATATTTTTATTACTGATCGTTGTTTCAGTCAACTTTTTATTTCTGTGCATGCATTAGAGTCTAAATAACATTAATTATTATGTTTTATTGTTAAATAATTTTTATTTATTTCACAGATTAAAAGGGCAAGTATTCGCATTAAAAAGGATAGTTGCCCTACTTACTTTTGCGGATAGTTGCCCCTAGAGTGACCAAAATTTTTCTTATAAACAAAGACGGGTTTTACTTTTTTGTTGTTTTTTCGAATTTACTGTGACTCTAACTTGTTATAAAAAATATATATCTATTTAACTGTTTCATATATTTATTCCAGATAAGCAAAATGCCTCGTAAGTATAAGCGAAAACCAGCAGTGGTGCCACGCAACATCAGCTGGACAGAAGATGGCCTGGCACTTGCTTTGGAAGAATTGAGACAAAAAAAGGCATAAACGAAATTTCCCGAATATTACGAAGAGGTTACGAAAACAGTAACCAGCAACTGCTAACTCATTGTATATTCTTGATTTAAAGGTGTATACCTAGCAGTATAAATACAAAATTCTATCTACATACTTTCTTATCTGACGTAATTGTATTTTTTGTCTCTCTAGGAAAATATCCTGTCCTTGGCTTCAAGAATGAAAAAAGACTGGTAGCTCATATATTGAAACTCGGAGACGCCGGTTTTCCTCCTGATAGAATTGTGATTCGCCAACTAGCTTATCAATTTGCCGAAAAGTTGAAATTAAAGCACAACTTTAACAATGAGAGTAAAATGGCTGGATCGCAATGGCTAAAAAGCTTTCTTGAAAGAAATTCTGAAATATCTGTGTGACTGTTAAATAAATAAATAATAAAGATTACTGATAAAAGATTATTGATATGCATTTTTTTCTATCTAATCCAAAATAAAAATCATACCGAGACTACTATCACCGCGCGAGGCAAGTATCCCCCGAAGCATTTTCCACGCTAGGCTACTATCCGCCATAGTAGGCAACTATCCCTTTTCTGAGAGGTGAAATAAAACAATATTTATTCAAAATCATTGTTAATTATGTATCCAAAAATAGGCTTTTATAAAAGATAAAAGACCTATGCTTTGAATTACACACTGATTAATATTCAGCAAGTTCATATTTTTTAAAAATTAAGCTTTTTCGAAAAGTGGGGCAACTATCCGGCTTTTACCCTAGAGAAACGAGTACATAGCGAACTTATTAGATCAGAGAAGAATAATTTTTAGCTAGCTGTTTCCTGCGGCTAAGCTCGCGTTATGGAATCATCAAAGTGAGAAAAATATCACGTTTGTTGTATCATTTTTTTATATTTATATATTATTCTATTTTTAGTATTTGTGGTTATAATTTCGAGTTCTAGCTAACCCGGTTTATGAGATACAACCTGGCGACAGATAGACAGACAGATGAACGGAATCGTAGTAATAAGGTCGTAGTAATAATAGCCAATTACCTGTAGCAAGCAAGCTTGCATGCAGACGAGGAGGACAGCGAAAGTCGACATATTTGTAGAAGTTTAAGTTACTGAGTGAATGTATTTTTTCGCACTATTTATATTGTTTTAACGATCAATGAAACTTAAATATGGCACGTAGTTTTCACGATTGTTTAGAAATATTTATATCCGTATCAGCGTCGTCTGATGATATCTAGCGTTTTTATTTTTATTTACTAATGCTAAGGAGTAAGTTACTACTAAGCTTTTTTTTGTGATATAAGAAGGCAATATTTTTTAATAAATTTGTGATATTAGAAGGCAAGCAGACGGATTTCCTGATGGTAAAAAATACACGTCGCCTATAGACACCAAAGGTGGAAATAGTGCGCTGCCAACCTGAGGCTGGAATGTTAAGCCTCTTGCGTGAGTAAGTTTACCGGCTACCCTACCCTCAAAACCAGAACACGACGATGTCGAGCACTGACGCTATCGTGGCAGGAATAGGTAGGGCGGTAGTAACAATCCGGGAGAGTTGTTGCAAGACTCTACCAACTAGGAGATCATATCTCGCGTTTTTATATCTCGCGTATTTAGTATTAAGACTCCGCTGTCCATCTGTATGTCTATATATCGCCAGGTAGTTAGAATCTCATGAACCGTGAAGCTAGGCCTTTGAAATTTTCACAGATATCTGTTGCCGCTATCATATTCAAAACGGAATAAAATAAATATTTAAGAGATTCAAACAATAGACGTGTTTTTTTATAATAGACATAATAATTGAATACAGTGTTAGATTTATATGTCTATGTTTAGAACAGCTTTGCACAACATTTTTCTAATTGTTTTCCATACCATAAGGTTACCTGGAAGAGATCGCTGGATGAGCGATAAGGCGACCTTTGTGTATAATTTAGTCTCTAAATTTTTATTTATACTAGCTGTGCCCGCGATTTCGTCCGGGTTTTTATTTAATATATAAATTTCTAAAATAAAATTATAAAATAAAAGTAGTCTAAGCCATTCCTAATTTAATTGGCTGTCCGCCAGTGAAAGTTCCGTCAAAATCGGCCCAACTGTTTCAGAGATTAGAGGGTATAAACAGACAGACAAAAATTCTAAAAAATGTTGTTTTGATATTATACCTTGTTAATATACATATGCATTTTTTATACATACTCCAATTTTATTCATTTGTATAGATGTTTCTCTATTTTGTGCTTTTTTAGTGCACAATAAAGTGTTATTCTATTATTTTCTAAAATTGCTAGAAAATCAGATTGCTCTAATTTTTTACTTATTTATTTTGCACAAAACGACTGTCATCTGACCTCTGCAACCTCGACAGAGGGGGACCAGGTGCAATCCAAGATAAGCTCGAATTAACTTAGAAAATGTACTAAGTTAAAAAAACTTATTTATACATGTTTTTGAACTTGGAATACCAGAATGGAAGTCCGAAGTGCTAATCGTTAGGCTACCGAGGCTCACTTTGCAGTAGAATTATGTACCTACATATTTTATTTAATTTTTTATACGTTTCTAAAATAAAAGTAGCCACAGCCAATATTTATTACATCAGTTGTCTAATAGTGAAAGTCCCGTCAAAATCTATTCATCCGTTTCAGAGATTAGCGGGCACAAAAAGGTATACAGACAGACAAAAATTTTAAAAAATATGCTATTTTGGCATATGTACCTTGTAAACATACACAATATACCTTTACGAAAAATTGCTTATTTTAATACTACAAACAGACATTCCAATTTTATTTATTTTTATAGATTAGCTGTGCCCGCGACTTCATCCGCGTTTTTATTTAAGTTCAATTTTTTTATAAATTTCTCAAATTAACTTCTGACATAAAAGTAGCCTAAGTCATTTTTTTACATCAGCTGTCTGTCAGTGAAAGTTTCGTAAAAATCGGTCCAGCCATTTCAGACATAAGCGGGTACAAACCCACGGACCGAGAGAAAGTCTAAGAAATTATTTTGGTGTACGTTTCTTGTAAACATATTTTGTAAATACTGGTTATTTTAATATTACATGCAGACACTCCAATTTTATTTATTGGTATAGATAGATAATTATACTACTAGCCCGGTAACACATATTAAAATAAAATACAAGAGCTTTATCAGCACGTATGTGTCTTCAATTTGTCACATAAATTATTATTATTGACCAATTTGGTTACGCAAAAATGTATATAAAAACGTGAAAACTTACATTCACACATTCATATTTTAGTGCTTGAACATTCTACAATATGGTTGCCGTAGCCCTTCTAGTATTGTGCGCTCAAGCACTCTTGATCCAGGTATTATTAAATAATATTAATAATCAAATTAAATGAAATAAATACCGTCACGTCCCTCAGGGGGAAGGCATGTCACACGATGTGACAGGTGGAAAGTCCGTCGCCATATAGGGTATAAATCCCGGGTTTCCTTACGAAGTTTTCCTTCGCCGTAAGAACACTCAAAAAATGTACTTAAGGTAGAAAAACTCATTGGTACATGGCGGGGTTCAAACCTGGATTACCGAAATGGAAGTCCAAAGCGTGTACACTAGGGTTAATAATTAAAACATAAAAAACAAAATTCTAAAAAAAATCTTAGGCTAGCTTCTAGGCTTCGAACATTCGAAAGCTTGTTATATGTAAAAGTGAATCTTTATTTCTCTTTGTAATCACATTACCTTGAAATTGAATGGATATTTTTGTACTGTTTTAGTTGTGTTAGAAAATAGTTCTTATGTCAATAAGGCAGTATAAAGTTCGCCGTGTCAGATAGTCCTGATATGTATCAAGACAGATGATCTTATAGGACCTGTAGTTTAAAAATAACTCTCGTTTACAGACTTACATCATACAAATAAAATTATTAGTCTGAAGGATTATTTATTGTAATTTGGATCTTAATATAATTTTCATTTTAGAACATCTCTGCTCAATGCATTGGCGCCGCATATCCCGCCATCGCTGCTGCCCCCTTGGCCGCTGGTCCTTGTGGTGCTGCTCTGGGATACGCTGGATATGGAGCGTTTGATGCTCCCGCCGCACGCGGCTTGGCTGCGTCTAACGGAGCTGGCCTTGCCATTGCCAGCGCCTCCCCTGTCCCCCCTGTTGGTGTGTCCGTTGCATCTGATAACTTGATCGAAGGTGCTCTCGCCGTAGCTGGTGCTCTGCCATTCTTGGGAACCGTGGGTCTCGAAGGTGTGCTGCCCACCGCTGGTGCCGGTGCTGTCTCTTACAACTGCGGCAGCGGTCTCGTCGGTATTACCGCTGAAGATATCGCCGCTGCTCCTCTTAGCTACGCCGCTGGCCTCATCGGCTACGCCGCTGGTCCTCTCGGATACGGATACGCTGATAGCCTCGGCTACGGCGTCGGTGCTCCTTTCGGTGGTTGCGGATGTGGAGCCTATTTGTAAAAACTTGTTTTTGTTTACTTAATCCCGAACAAATAAATTATTTGATTGCATGAAACTTTATTTATTTATATTATAAAAATCCATATGCTATTTTCTTCCAAAGTAATAAAAAACGAACATTTTAGTCACGTCAAATTTTATAATTTTGAGGTATAGACGAAACGTCTGTAGAAATGTCACGTTAAATCCAATTTGGCAGGACTAAACGTATTATGTCCCTTCCTTTTGTTTGCGTTAAAGGAAAAAAAAGATAAACAAGTGGTCTAAATGTAATAAGTTCATTCATAGATTTGTGATATTTCTCGTTATAGGTCTGAGGTCCTTTGGAGGATAGTATAAACCTGTAAGCTTACTTATTCTCCGGTTGGTAAATAGTATCACAATTAGCATTTTTGTGCTTATAAAATTACGATTTTCACCACCGAAAAGGCTGCTTTTAAACATATTGTGTACAGTTATTGTATGAAAGCAGAAAAATTTAACTTCACTTCAATTTTATTGTATACTAGCTGTGCCCGCGACTTCGTCCGCGTTCGAAATAAAAGTAGCCTAAGCCACTCTTAAAAATATTATTTTGGTATAATAATTATGTATCTTGTTCACATACATATGTATTTAGTAAAAGCGGTTATTTCAATACTAAATACAGATACTCTAATTTTATTTGCATAGACGACAAGATAAGTATAACCTTTAGAGATTCATCTAACTGAGTTGCCGATTTAGACCAGATTGGTTTCCACTGATGGAACAAAACCCCGTCGTGTTATTATGTAATCCAGGTAAATATTTTTTAAGTTATATCAAATTCAAAATTAAGTTATATTAAAATTTAACAAAAAAACTGGCCAAGGGGAAACCGTAGCATAATATCTTACTATAAAAAACTAAAAAGTCGCGTTTTAAATATTTTAATAGCATACAATCAATACATATTTCGGTGCTTTGTATCGATATAGTTTAAAAAACTGGCCAATTTC
Organism: Lasaia peninsularis; assembly: GCA_018236625.1. Lineage (NCBI taxonomy): Eukaryota > Metazoa > Arthropoda > Insecta > Lepidoptera > Riodinidae > Lasaia > Lasaia peninsularis. The sequence continues at coordinate 19,324 of DVZL01000968.1, forward strand.
GAGTTGGATTCGCGCACGAAGGGTTTCTTACCACGATTTATTAATAAACTGCAAAAAAATCCTGTTTGTTGTATTAGAACCCTTTATGGGTTCTCATACAACAAACACGGTATTTAATTTATACGGTCTTTAGTATTTGTTGTAATAGCGGCAACAGGAATACATCAACCAACTCGCAGTTGCCCAGACTTACCGTGATTTACACCAAAGTAAAATATACATTCTCTACACAAATGCCTGTCCCCGCCGGGAATCTTAAATAGTTTTTGCTCTAGCCCCACGACCACCGAGGCGGTATATTATGTAATAACTAAAAATCTCTACCCTACGCGACCTATTCAAAGCTATACCTTTTTTTTTTTTTGTTGCCGCCGGGGAAATGCTT
>DVZL01000969.1:0-19684 GCA_018236625.1 Lasaia peninsularis
CATAACTTGCTAATATATCTTCGCCCTAAATTCATGAGACACCTTTGTATTTCTTCTTGAAAACATATTTGTATATATACTATTATTACCTTTGAAAAGTCATGACTCGCTAAATTGTTAAACTATACATTAAATAAAATCTATAAACTTCCTTGAATATTTAGTTTATTATGCATCTAATATTTCTTGTAATAGAGGCATACATTCGGTTCATGCCATATAGATAGACAAACAGACAGATACCCGAAGCCTTAGTAATAGGATCCCGTCTTCTTTAATTATCGAACAATAAAAAAGGTCTGTAAATTATTATGTTAAAATTGCTTCATTAGATAAATTACGCTAGTAGAATCTGAACTCTTTGAATTGAAGGGTCTGAAAGATCTGGACACAAAACGCCAAGTACGAAAGACCAAACCAAAGCTTTCCTACATTTACATCTACGACTGCTGCTTCAAGTTCGGGTTTGCCAGTCACATTAGAGCCCACCGATGGAAACGTAATCTTGAAATGTCTGATAATAAACCTATTTGGAAGCGTGTTTCTGGTCTTCTCCGTGTCGGTCCGGATCCCCTGTGTAGAGTAGACCATTTGCCTCCTACCAGGTAGCTCGTAAGAGGCGAGCATATGGTAATTGGGTCACTTCCATCATGAGCACTAGTACTGTGCTGTGCAGTTGCTCGCCTGGGTAGGGGTCCACCATTTTACCTATTCCTGCCGCCATAATGACATTGTCATGTTCCAGCCCGGAGAGTTGGGTAGCCAGAAGACTTGCACATATGGTCTAATAGTCCGACCACAGACAGTGACCCACCTATAACATCTGTAGGCCAAGGTCGTCTCTTACCATTAGGAGACCAGTGTGCTTCTTCGTTATATCCCATAAAAAGAAACAAGTTTTCTTACGATTTTTAATTATTGCTTATATTTTTTTTCTATTCTTGTCGCCATTATAACTTCATCAAATCATTTATGAAATACCTTCACGCCTATTATCTGAGAAGGTAGGCAGAGGTGTGCTAATATATCCACGACTGAGTCCACACTAGAACACACCCACGATTAGCCAAGGTACTAGGGCCTATGATGTGATAGGTGGAGAGCTTATCGCTATTTCGGGCACATTCCAATTTGGGGCAATGTAATGCTTACTCAGACTAATCTAAAAAACATTTAAGAAAAGTTGCCCAACCTGGGAATTGAACCCGGAACCCTACGCGACTAACGTTCTTAACAGACGATAGCCGTACCCTAACACCACAGAGGTTAATAATCATTTATTTGCTGTAATAGGGTTACAGTTCGATGTTATTTTAATAATACGGAGTAATTAACTATGATCATACTATGTTATTTAATTAAATTTATCAGAGTTGGAGGATAGAGTATTAGACCTCATACCCCAGATATTGTAAATGAATACTGTCCATACGCATCTACAATATCTATGAGGTCTAAAGGCCACGGTTGGTCCGGGTTCCGTTGTAGAATAGGCCAACTGCATTTCCACCCAGGCAGCTCGTAAGAGGCGAGCATAGGGTATATCGTCACCAACACCGTGACATTGACTAGTTGGTAGAGTCTTGCAACGCCTCGCCCGGATTGGTCCCACCGCTTTACCTATTCCTGCAACAATAGCGTCAGTGCTCGCCATTGTCGTGTTCTGATTTGGAGGGTAGGGTAGCCGGTAAACTTTATCACGCAAGTGGCTTTCCATCCCAGCCTCAGGTTGGTAACCCACCATTTCCACCTTTGGCATCTAAAGGCGACGTGTATTTCTTACCATCAGGAAATCCGTCTGCTTGTTTGCCCTCCAATATCATAAAAAAATACCATCGCCAGAGCCGTGTGCTTGTTCATTTACAAACGGTAGTAGAAGTTTTCCATGATACATTTTCACATCCATGAATATTAACAATTATTCCGCGCTCCCTTTCCTTTTCATGGGACAGCCTTAGTATCCTACAATAATATATTTAAAGGATTAGCCCCGCGTCGCAATATCGCGACCCTCGGTCCCTAACACCCCGCTGCGTTGGTCGCTATTCAAATAATGGAAATTATTTCCACATATGCGCACTTAGATAAATATCATTCTCCTGTCATTATTCTGCACCCTAAATATTTGTGTGGAGTTATTCGAACCCGTTAATGGACAAGGTTGTTAAAAACTTTACTGTCCTTGCATCTGAACTAATCGCTGATTATGCCGGTGGTTAATTAGTTTTATCTATATTTGTATTATAAAGAAATATTTGATTGTTTGTTCGTTTGTTAACTATTGGACCGACTTAAAAATATTTTATCATTAGAAGTCGATATTATCCCTGATGAACATAGGCTACTTTTTATTGCTGGAAAATGCTTCGTTCTTAAGGGAAAACGGATAATAGGATAAAAGGTAGTAAGAATTATCTTTCCGTACTTAGGTATTTATTTCACATAACTTCTTAATGGGTTGAAAAATTATATGAATGTTTCGATGGATTTCTGTATGATTTAAAATAAAATTGTACCCGGTGGGTGGCGCTGCTTTCAATATGTCAACTGCGAACTAACCGTGCGTAGCCGGGCCGGGTAGCTAGTCGCTTTGTATATTAAGTATTAGAGATTGAGGAATTCATACAGGATCAATTTTTTTTTGGTTCTCATCATTGATAACATGAACCAACTTAAAATCTATGCTATATTTAATCAAATTGGATTAAACCTTCTGTTTTATGGTGAATGGTTGAGCACTGATTGATGATAGAAAGGAAAATTGTTCAGCAAAAATACGCTAATGCTGTGTATTACAAATGAATGTGACACACGTGTACTGTGCGTTACACCTGTGTGCTTAAAACATGCGTCACGTGAAATTTATCTTTTGAAAAATAAGAGCGCGTATATGGGGTGGAAACGACCGTTTATGTTCACTTAACCGAGGAAAGAGGGTATTATTTACCGTTTCGGTTGGGTGAACACGCCACAGTGAGTGAGACAAATACCGCTGCTGGCACAATATTTATTGCAGTCGCTACGTGGATTGCGCAATTTATCGCGGAGGTGTCGTCGGCGATCGATCGTACGCTGACGGACGTGGCCATACATCAGCGCGCACGTTATCTGTGCTCAAAGCGACTTATCGCGCCTCGGGCCGCCTCCACAGCCTCTGCTAAATAACAACATCGATCCGCCGAAGACTCTGCGGCGTGTTCCAGCAGCCGCACATTTATTGTGGCTAGATGCGAACTCTCGGCGAACGCGGAGGTGTCCCGTCCAATCGCGATGCTCGTTTATCTTCATTTCGCGACCGCAATTAGACGGGTCGTTGGCTGCGGTCGGGTGGGGCCCTCGCCTCCTCTATTACTACGTGGCTCGAATACTCCAACGCGTCACATCGCTTTGCTAACTTTGTAATGAGTAAAGTTAATGACTTCCTACAACGAAGATGACGTCCGATTTTTAGACATAAATCTTTTCGCGCGGATGACAGTGAGCAGTTTAATTAATCTTTCATTTTGTTGCAGGTGTGGTTCAAAAACCGAAGAGCGAAATGGCGGAAACGTGAAAGAAACGCTATGAATGCTGCAGCGGCTGCCGCGGCGGATTTCAAGAACGGCTTCAGCACGCAATTCAACGGTCTAATGCAACCCTTTCCCGACACCGACGCTCTGTATTCTTCGTATCCCTATAATAATTGGGCGGCAAAAGTGCCTAGTCCGTTGGGCACGAAAAGTTTTCCGTGGCCAGTGAATCCACTCGGTTCCGTGGTGCCGGCGAGTCATCATCAGGGTTCGGTGAACTGTTTTAACACTGCCTCGTCCATGGGTGGCGTCGGAGGTGGTGGTATGGCCGGTGTGGGGGGGTCTGGTGGCGTGGGCGGTGGCGTAGCACCGTGTCCTTACACTGCACCTCCAAATCCTTACAGCATGTACCGGGCGGAGCCGTGTCCAGCCATGTCGTCGTCCATAGCGTCATTACGTTTGAAGGCGAAGCAGCACTCGTCGAGTTTCGGCGGCGGGTACGGCGGTATGTCCCCGGTGTCGCGCGCGGGCTCGGCCCCGCTGTCGGCGTGCCAGTACGCGGCGGGCGGCGTGGGCGTAGCGGACCGCGTGCTCTGAGACGAGGCCCGCGGCCGCGAGGAGGCGCGCTCGCCTGCGCCGCTGCTCGCCGCCGCGCGCGCCTCCTAGTCGCCGCCGCCCGCGCGGTCGCACTCCAATGCCGCCGCGCACGCACACGGCCTGTACCGCCACCTCTGGGAGTGGTTCGATTGAACGCCACCGAGCGCTTCGACCTCTTCGTGTGTGATCCTCGATAAGATTAAACTTTATGAAACTTCGGGCAATAAAAACTTAACGATACGTTCTAGACGATGTTTTGTAAATATGTAGCTATGTACGTACGTATACCAAAGCGATGTGTGCAATTTTTACAAGCTTAAATGTATTTAGATTATTAAAAGTATTTTTCATTGTGTACTTAGTTTGCGTAGCTTATTGTAAATATAAATTATTTAGGTTATTTATTTGTAATTCAAAGCATATTTTGAAGTATTTAATGATAGAATGTTGTAAAAATTTCTTATAAATAGATGTTTTTTAAAATTACTTATACGAATGAAACATTTCTGGTGCATGCTTGTGTTTCGGTACAATAATTAATTAATTATGAAAGTAATGAGATACTTGCTTGTAATATAAACTATTTTAATTACGTAAAATTTATAAAAAATCTATTTGCAATTGGCTTGTATAATGTTACTCAAAACCTCACCTCCAATTTCAAGGTTTTCCTTTCCGTACGTTATTTAATTTTTATTAAAATTAGCTACAGACTCTTATTGAGTAACATTAAAATCCAATTTGCAATAAAGATGTTTAACTAAAATAGTTTTATTAATGAACATAGATTAATTAAATTCAAATTAAATCAGTAAAATTATTTATATCCTCAATCAATATATATTGGCCTTAGCCTTAAATAGAATTAAAATAAATATTTGCATTATAAATAATTTTATATCCTACTATCGGTCCGCCCCTGCTTTACATGGTTATTTAACAATATTTTGTCGCCAATGTTAATCAAGGATAATGAAGGATTCTAATAATAAATATTAGTCCTGTAGTTTTGGTTTGGTTGGTCTGGTTCAGTGTAAAAAATAACAATCAAATATTTTATATTTATTATATCGGTATATAATATTAATAAATCATAGAATATGTTTTTTCCTTAATTGATATTCTATGTAGATCATTTAAAGTCAATTTCTTTAGATAGTGTCAGTACACACAACATAAGCGGACATATTTCGCGCGCGGCTCCATTATTGACGCGGCGGCATCCTTTATCATGTTTCAAGATAGCACATTTATTAAGGGTGACCGTATCTAATGGACTTTACCTTCCTACATGGCAGGTCCTAAGTTTTGCCTCTTACGAGGCATGCTACTGGTATCGACCCCCTACATATTCCTACCACCATAATGATAATAATTGATGATCCGGTTTAAAGTGTAGAATAACCGGTAGACTTGCACATCTGGCACCAAAGTTTTATTTAATCTATGTTTATTAATAGGACACAAAATGCCCAATGAGATTAATGTAAACTAGATCTCAAATAACGCGGGAAACTTGTTGCTAAGACGTCCTTAACTAAAATTTTATGTTAAACGTACGTTGCTACGATTAGGTATAATTCTTTCTTTTCATCTGCGAGAAAATTACTCCATGAAATAAAAATATAAAACAGAATATTCCACTTTCTAACTCCGTTGAGCAGAAAATATTCACAGATAGTAACATTTTTGTGACGTATTCACACAATGTGCGCAAAGGTTAACTTATTGCTACTTGCTATTTTATATGCTATATAAAATAAAATTGAAGTGTCTGTATTTAATATTAAAATAACTGCTTTTTACTAACTGTCTTTCTGTTTGTCTGTCTGATGTCAACCGCGTTATTATGTAATAATTTTATTTCAGTTTCAGAGATTGGTGGGGTATAAACAGATGACTAAAAAATACTATTTTAGTGTCTGTATCTTGTAAACGTACATATGCCTTTAGTAAAAAGCGTTTATTTTAATGTTACATACAGACACGCCATTTTTTTTTTGAAGATTTATATATACCCGACGAATTTATTTTTTAAAATATGTTTGTGTTCCCTAAAGGGAAATGTCGGTATATTGTAATAATAAATATAATAAACACATATTTATGTAAATTAAGGATTTATGGACTTGACATATGATTTTAGTTTTGAATTATGAAAGGAAAGGAACGCCTTATAAATAATACTGCTTGTATTTTATCTATTAAAGGATTTATGTCAAAATCTTTCAAAAAAGGTCTTATTGCGTTCTAAATAAAATTTGATTTTAGTGTTGAAAAATAATGTTTTATGACGTCACAATACAGGAACAGATCAGCGACAAAGTTTCCCAAAAATTGTACTTAATTATTTATTATTTTTATTATTATTGTAAATATTATCATAGCGATTAATATGTTTCAGAACGACAACACGAATTAGAATATCTATTTCTGTGTGCCTATTTTAGAGTTTCTTAAATAAGGTTCCATGGAGAAACCTGCCGAGTCTCTTAAGGGCTTAATAAACTCGATGAGCAATCGATAAGTGAGATTATTAGTCGATAAGCGATCGATAACAAAACGATTGTTTATTAAGTTAAACCTCATATTCGAACTTATTCTGGCAAATAATCCACATTCTTGATTATTTTTTAACTACTACAAAGACATTCAAATTTTTTTTATATTCTAAATCTTATACCCATGATTGCTGTTCCCTTGAAGAATCCATATTTAAAACACAAATACATTAAAAAAAGATAATGCTTGGTATATTATCTAAAGAAATTGTTTACTCAGTCTTTTTATAAAATTTGATTTTTTAACTATGGGGATGGATTTATGGGGCTACTATGAAATAAGCATTATCATGGCTTGGTCTAGTTGTTCAGGGGTCTAGTTTTTATTTAAAAAACAAATCTATTTTAAAGTAAAAATGATATTAACTAACTTTTACTTTTAAAGTTTTAAATTTCAAAGTAATTATTTTTGGACCAATGAAGTCTCTACTGTAGTTTTATTGTTAGCGGAATTGAAGCAAAATACTTTCGGATACGACGATTAACTTTAGAGATAAAATTAATTGAATTTTAATGCAATTTTGTTACTACATTCTCACTTATTCTGTGGCAATTAGAACTATGTATAAATATTTTAATTATAAAAGAACTTACACTGTTTTTTATGTCCTCTGCGATTTCCCAGGTTCAAAGAATATTTTCCAACAATCCATGGTTACATATATAAGAAACTCTAACCTATTTATTGTAAAAAAAAAACATTGTAAATAACTCCAAGGCATATTGTAAAAATGAGTTTTCGTTTTATACATATCACACTACACAAATGAATTAATTTCAATTTGTAAATGTGTCGGACGGAATTATTGTTTTTTAAATTAAAAAACCTCTAGTCATAATAAAAAAAACATTACTGAAATTTGTTTTTATTATTATTGTCCTTTTCTACTTCATTCATGTTTTTATTTAAAGGCAAATAAGTTTGTGGATATCCTATTATTATTTTATTTTTGGCATGAGCGTAAGCATTTGCCATTAGTCAAGTTATTTAATATAGTCATGAGTTGACATAAAGTCATGACGGGATCATAAAGTTATGATGGAGTCTTAGGTAAAGCGGTGGCATCCTTACCTAAGCTCATCGAATGAAATTCGTTGACATTGAGAAAATACATAATCAGTAATTTCTTCACTTGTGCATTTTAACTGAACGAAATGCCACAGAGTGACGAATTTTACTTAATATGTATACGAAATCCCGTAAGTATAAAAAAGCTTCGATCGATCCCGCCCAAATGTTGTGAATTTCTTTATAATAAAAAATTCATATCGATACAAATAAATAAAATTGGAGTGTCTGCATGTAATATTAAAATAACCCCATTTTACTAAATGCATGTTATATGTTTACTAGGTATATATACCAAAATAGTATTTTTATCTGTCTGTCTGTCTAGATAGGTACGGTACCCCTTAGTGTGTGAGCCCGACTCGCGCTTGGCTGATTTCATATCATTTTACGAAGTTATAAAGCTTTTCTGAATCTTCTTGATTTATACAGTATACATTATTATTTTCTTTTTATAAAGTAGAAATCGTAAAACCTTAAAGACTAAAAATTGTTATATTTTTTAATTGATTTTACATCTCTCATGTTCGGTAAGTACGTCCTTATTAACCCCAAATGGGGCTTGAAAGTGACCGATTACCGCTGTAGGGTAATAATGTAGCTAGAAAAACCCTAATTAAAAAAATTAACCGAAATTACTTAAGTAATTTAAAAAAAAGATCAAATCACTCTTTTAAAAAGTTCGCGTACATCTACTGGCAATGTGCAAAGAGGTTGCACCGCTATTCAGCCTCGTCTTTCGGCGTAACTCAATTTCGTTCTTAAAAAAATTAGAGAGTTCTTTACTTCTTAATGAAAAAAGGCGGGAATAGAAAACGTTTACTCTAAATGTTGTTTTTGGGTTTTTTTTATAATTACGATCTAATCAGGAAAAAACATGAATTCTTCAACTGATAAATATATAAACTGCACTGAATAATGAAAATGGAAGCTAAAGCAGCAATCAACAACATTTTGTCTGAAACTCCGAGACTATTCTTAACAAACATGTCTTGTAATTCAGTTTTTTTTCAACTTACCTCACAATCGAGATGTAAAGCAGAGTAGTTAGCTCGGGTGTAAGTATCAATTGCACCCTCGAACTATGCGCCCTCGGCGCGCTCGTGCGCCGAAATATCTCGGGCTGCAATTGATGCCTTACAGCCCTTGATCACTAATCTACTATTTAAAGAAACTAGGAGAATTGGGGTAAATTATGATTAAAATCTTTTTTCATGCGATAATACAGCGGATAAGCACATGGGTCTCCTAATGGTAAGAGACAACTGCGGTCTATAGATATCAAAGATATAGCGTCATCAGATGTCAGCCTGTTAGACCGTATGTCCAAGTCCACCGGCTACCCTACCCTCAGGACCAGAACCAGTAAATGTTATAATGGCAGAAGGAATATTTAAGGCGGGGAATTTCTTCCCGGTAAATTCCTACCCTGGCCAGTTGCTGCACAGCACTAGCGGTGTGCTAGTATATCTGCCTACCACTCTACCACTTCGGGATAATAGATGTGGAGATACTTCCTTTTTTTAAATAACTCTATCATATAAATATCTATTTATATGCTTGTCTATTAATGCACAATAATGAGTTTTACAAAATTGATCTAACTCCAAAGCTAACAAATTACATGCTTGTATTATGGGTGTTAAAAAACTATACTAATACCTAAATCAGGATAAATTTAATAAACTCTTAGACCTAGAAAAACAGACATCTAAGTTCGTTATACATCCAGTCGAATTATTACAACACAGCTTAACATAGTGTCTGGAATTATGCCCCTTTTTTGCAAGTCGGATAAAGAAAATTTCAATAGAGCTTCGTTCGAAATCGAGGGTACAGCTAGTTAAACATATATAATAGTAAATATGTTTTTTTTACGCACGATGCATGAGGTCCCCGTTTCGATTACCGGTTCGGGCTACTTGTTCTTATTAGTTTCTTCAGTTTATCTGATGACTAGCGACCCACCTCGGTTTCATACGGCTATGCTATAAATGTTATATACATAATAACCTTCCTCTTGAATCCTTCTATCTATTTAAGGAAACTGCTTTAAAATCCGTTGCGTAGTTTCAAAGATTTAAGCATACATAGGTATATAGGGACAGAGGAAGCGACTTTTTTTATACTATGTAGTGATGATATTACTTCAGTTTATTATTCCCCTCCCGCGAAATCCCCTTAAGTTGTAATAAAAAGTAGCCTACATCCTACCTGTTAGCAGTATTTCGTCATGATCGGTTCAATAGTTTTAGGGTGAATCGCTCCCGGGGTACAGACAGACAGAAAAAAATTCGAAAAAAAAATAATGTGTTCCGCTGCTCATTTTTAGTAGCCTGTGCTAGCCTTTTTTTCAGATATCTTAAATGTACGGGATTCACTCATCTTACTTTCATTATATGTTTAGATTTCATAACTAGGACTATGAGTAACTCAGTGCAAATACTGTTGTGACGTCATTTACATAACAGCAAAGACGATGAATATTATCAGATAAAAAATCATTACCATAACTTCTGTCAAAACATTTAATCTATTTAAATAATGAATATTAGCGAGATTAGCGTATATCATGCAGGTGAGGTGATAGATCACATCGTACGATCAACCAGAAGGACGTTGAAGGATGAATTAGCATTTCATAAGTTATGGAAGAACTAAGAGCCAGCGATTACATTAGTATAACTTGTAAAGCAAAAGTATCATACCTCCTTTTAAACAATCATGCGACGAAGGTCTGAAAGACAGATTAGGTTATATAGAAACAGAGCCGGCGCGCTACTTGAACAAAATGACTATTAGTCCGTCAACTGTACGAATAATTTAGCACATTGTCGTGTTCCGGTTCGGAGGGTAGGGTACTCCGGCTACAGAACAGCGACGCACCTTCAACATCCATGCTGTCTAAACGCTGCGATCATCTCCTATAGGAGAGCCGTGTGCTAATCACCGTCTTAAAAATATTTAAAGAACAATAATATGTTTCATGGCCAATACGTGTTGTATAACGACATATTATTTTTCCTTTTTTATGTGACAAGACACTCCTGGTGGTAAAACATGAGCGTAAGGCCTAAATTTTAAAATTTACCGGCTACCCTCTGGACTGCAAAAAGACACACAAGTTGTAGATTACTATCATTGGTCCTTTTGGTAATGACGCTTATATTAACCTATTTTAATACGAGTTTTTATTCTACAGAAGCAATGCCCGCGACTTCGTAGTAGTTTGAATTTAACAAAATAAAAGTTGCCACAGCTACTCCTTATTACATCCGCTGTCTGCCTGTGAAAGTCTCGTCAAAATCGGTCCAGAGATTAGCGGGAATAAACAGACAAACAAACAGACAGACAGATAGGCAAACATAAAAATAGACAAAAAATCTAAATAATATTATTTTGGTATATGCACCTTGTTGACATACATAATATGCATTCAGTAAAAAGCGGTTGTTTTAATATTACAAACAGACATTCCAATTTCATTTTTTTTATTTGTATATAGTTGTGCCTCTGTGGTGTAGTGGTACGGCTGTCGCTTGCTAAAACCGTTAGTCGTGGGGTCCAGGTTCAATTCCCAGGTCAGCCAACTTTTGTTAAATGTTTTTCAGATTATGTCCCCGAAGTGCCCTAATGTGCCCGAAGTTAGTTATTACATCAGGGCCCTAGTACCTTGGCTAATCGTGGGTGTTCTAGTATATCTACTGGATTTACGAGTCGTGGATATACTAGCACACCTCTGCCTACCCCTTCGGGGATAATAGGCGTGAATGTAGATGTATAGATGAAGGACCCGCACCGACGCTTAAAAATATCCTAATGTTATATAAAGACACATACACGATACGAAGTAAATGGTCTGTATATACGTTTGGATATGCGATAAAGCGCTTTGGAAATTTGCAACGAAGATCTGCATTAAATTGAAATAGAAATAAATTTCACGTTAACGTAAGCTATTTTATAGCAGCGACGACGGCTGCCAGCGGGAGATAGATCGCGCTATTGAGGGAAAATGGGAGAACTTCTATTGTATACTAGCTGTGCCCGCGACTTCAGTGTTAGATCCTAATAGATTTTAATAATCGTAGTTTTGTATGAGGAAGTGATTCCTTCAGAAGTGGTTCCATATATAATAACATTTAATTCAACCCTTTTTGATAAATATAATCAGGCGTTATTTTACGGAAATAAATATTTGAACAAATGTATACCGAATTGTTATTTTGCAAACATATAGTGCGCGAATCCAACTCGCATACATAAATATTCTACCACAATGTACCTAAAAGTACCTTCACGCCTATTATACCCGAAGACGTAGGTACAGCTGTACCGTTACACCACAGAGGCGATGTGGTGTGCAAATAACTGTGTGCAAATAGCTTATTTAGTACCGCAAATTCAGGGTCACTAACCAACCAAATTCAATCAATTCGACTCCATGATTTTTACGTGAATTTGATTAAACACGAAAATTAATAAGAATAAAAGTATATTTCATGTCTTATAATGATTTAAGACGGACTCGGCGACGACGACGACGGACGGACAGACGGACGAATGTTTTTTAAATAACTCTCTGGAAATTGTTCAATACGTGTAATTTTATTTATCGTAAGCAATTAAAATTGACGGAGTATTAGCGGAATGATCATACAAAAAAATACAGACGAGCTAAGAACCTCCTCATTTTTAAAGAAAAATCCTAGGAATACCTATTTTAAACGCGGAAGTTTATAGGTAGAATGTTTGTTATTTTTTCAGGTAAAAACTATTGAATGGATTTTAATAAAAACTTACAATAACTTACAAAGAATAACACATAGGCTACTTTTAAAAACATTAAAAAGAGGGAATGTTTTTATACGCAATAAAAACTATAAATAATAATGTGCTTTGATAATTCGCGCGAGAAGTTAGTTAAAATATGTGTACGTTTTTTTTGTGGAAAACAACTAGTGTATTTCATAATACATCCATGATTTTATTTCATTTTAAAGTACTGCAAAGTCATTAGGCCGGTGTTAGTCCGCGAAAGCGCCCACCAAAAAGAGCAAAGAATCGAGAAACGATATAGGCTAATCCCACTAATCGGAGACCAATTGAAAAATAAAAATGTAGATGGCGGAATGATTCCATTTGGAGGCAAAACGATGCGACATACGAAATAATAAAAAAGGTACCGGCGGAACGGAATGGGCTTGCCCTCGGCGGCCGACGGCTAATATTGAAAGCAAATCCTCGGCTAAATCCTTAAAGCGCCTGGATTGGAGCACCTGGAAACTGTATGTTTGCGCCACCCGCTTGATAATCATTTGCCGGATTATTGTATACTTTCCGCTTAATGTCACCGAATTTCGTGAATCAATTGGTCGCAATTTATTGGCGCGCCGAACTCTGACCCCAATTTTCGCGTTTGAATTTTCATAGGATTTAGGGAATTTATACAAGTGTTTACTGGATCAGGTTTAGCGATGTCTTGGTGTTGCGTCGGTGATACGTGACGATGGTTATTATTTTTTTAAAGGGATCTTTATTCATAACGAACATGCCAGTTACGTCGTACCTTAAATTTACCCATTTATAAAAAATAATTAGTAACTTAATCTACTAAACTCTCTTCATCTTAGCTTTATCCCGATTACCTCAGATAACATCAGGGTCAGCTACCTAATCTAGGGCATTTTACTAGGACACCAGTTTTTACGCAAAGCGACTGCCATCAGACCCCTGTAACCCAGAAGGAAAACTAGGCCCAAACCTAGATTAGGCCGAATTCAATGAATCCGGGTTTCCTCACGATTTTCCTTCCCTAAAAGCACTCAGAAAATAGTCGTAAATTGGAAAAGTTCATTGGTACATGGCGGGGTTTAAACTTGGACTACCCGAACGTACGTCCGAAGCGCGTACCGCTAGGCCACCGAGGTTCAAACTACCAAACTATTTATATAAAACTCAATTAAAAGAGATGTTGCATCTAAAGCAGGTTCAGCTAAAATAGCTGAAAATTAACCTACATCTAAAACGACGATGGTAATTGGGAGAGTTATAATTGCTTGGCGAATAATGGTATATGAGAGATATGGTTAAACTATAATAGAAATAATTAGTATTTAAAAATGTATGCACAAAAAAAATTTCAAATGTGGACTTTGGCATTCTCTACCAGTCAATCTAAATAAACCTGAACTTAACCACCTAATAACCTAAATTAAAGGTGGTAAAAGTGCAAATAAAAAATCTTCAACTTCTAGAAACTATATCTTATATACATAAAAGAAAGTCGGGTTTGTTACAACACTTATAACTCGAGATCTGCTGGACCAATTATCATGGTTTTTGATTCGTTCAATTTGTCTCATCCCCAAATAGCAAAATAAATTTTAAAAACAATGAAAACTAGATGAATGATTGTGAAAAAAAAATTGTTTTTCAATAAATGATAAGTACTTGTCAAACGTTTGTCTTTCATCCTGTCAAATACTGTAAGCAATGATTGACATTTAAGCATCATCGGTATTTTTTTAAATCAATAAAAAAAAGGTTGAAAAGTGCATTAAGCAGTTAAATAGAAGTTCCACAAATACTTATTTAAGCGTCCGTACAGAAATAATGACAAATGTTTAAAATTTAAGCTTGCGTTCAGAAATTTATTTTGTGTAAATTAAAGTTTCTATTTCCGAAAACAATCTCAAAGATTTATTTTATAGGGTAGCGAAATTTATTTTTGTATTTTTTGAATTTTTATTCACTTTCTGTATGTATTATTCATCATAGTAAAATAATTTTATATATTTATCCATATTGATAATATTTATTTTGTATCATTGTACTATGTTCATCAAAGCCCAAATTAGTTCAGGTAAAAGGTAACACGACACTCATTGACTGATACGAAGTTCGCTGGGTCAGCTAGTATTATATACTCGTACAAAAATTGCTCGTTTAAAGGTATTTAATGGTATTTCAAGTTCTCTTCTGTGAAAGGGAAAATAATTATTACCCCGAATTTAACACGAGCGAAGCCGCAGGTAAAAGCTTATTAAGCGTCTATCTCATTCTCAAATGGGCAGCTATCTCACTCTCCCAAGGCCGGTTTGTTTTTTCACTTTCAACTTCTTAAAACTGAAAGAGAGATTGGCCGGTACGACATGTCGTAGTTATAAGTGCAATCTGCAGATAGTACCTTCAGATGAATTACTCTAAATTTAATAGAGAATTAGTTTAAGGGAAGTGAAAAGAAGTTATAAAAATTGAAACTTCTTTTAAGCTTTTCAACCGAACTGAAAAAGTAGGAGGTTCTCGCCTTGTCTGTTTTTTACTATACCATGCCCACGACTTTCTGAAACAAAATTCTAAAATAAAAGTAGCCTAGGCCGTTTCCTATTAAATTAGCTGTACACCAGTGAAAATCCCGTTAAAATCGATTCGGCTATTTCAGAGATTAGCGGGCACAAACAGACAGACAGACAGGGAAACAAAATAGATGGCGCTGTGCATCTTTAGATCACGTCTCTGCATTGACTCGACCTTAATATGTATATGTATACGTCATTGGCCATCATCTTCACTCCAATTTTATTTATTTATTTAGATTACTTCACCAATTTCAAAAAACCCATAATGATGATTATTTGTTATAACAGAGGTTCCATGTGAATTAGTGGTAGGTCATTGATGACGGAATACGATGCAACGAAACCGTTTATGGTAAACGATAAACTAGTTTAAAAAACAGTCCAATTATCGACTAGTTTACTTCTTAGAATGAACGTGATTATTACAATATAGTTGTACTGCGCTACGACGATTATTACTTAACTATTTATAGAAAATGAAACTAAACAGAACTTATGTATGTAAAATTATATATTTTTAAAAGTGTTTAATTTATCACCTGTCGTATTTAGTTTATTTATATTGTTTTTGTGGCGCGTCGATCGTTTCGTTTCGTTTGACCAAAGCGATACGCGTTGCATGTACATATACTTCCCGTCACGAGAAGCAATAATTTTTGTAAACAAACTTCTTTTACCAAAAAAATATTTTTACTGCGTAACAAGAATGAACTGACCATATTCATTCGAAATAAAAATATATACGGGTTATATGAAAGTAATAACCTTTTTAATTTAGTCTTATGTTATTTGACAACTATCGTTTGTGTTTCGTGGTACGGGGACGCGCCGATATCAGGGAATGTAAGATTTCGGTTCGCTATTTTGAAATAAACGTCATTCGAGTTTTGATTACGTACGAATATATTTTATTGCATTATTTAAATCGCGGATTTTGTTGTTATTATTAATTTTGTAATTTTTTCGTTATCATTTTGTTACTGTTGTAAGTTTTTTATAGTTAATTTTATCGTTTTTGTTATTTGTTATGGTGTATTTATGTTTAATGGAATGGATTAATAGTATAATATAATTATTATTTCTATTTCTATCCGTATTTTTCTACGGACGCTTGCAGCAATTCCTTTACTAATAATTTATTAAATATTAAAAAAAAATAAACACTTTTTTCTTTTGACCTAAATATTTGGAACTTCTGAACGTTTTTTTTACATAATTTATGCCTTCTCGTGACAGATAGTATAGTTCATTAATAAACTAGTATAACAGAGAACGGTAAACTGTTTATCCGTTCACGCCAAAAAAACAGTCTAAGGAAACTGTTCGTTCATTAAACGCTCACCACTAATGTGACTAGAATATCCATTTTTTTTAGCATACGCTTATACATAAACAATAAACATAATATTACAGTTATTTTAACTACGTGGTAAACTTTTGTTATAGCTCTTCACCTTGCCTTATATTGGAGTCATAAGTGCTCAACATTGTTTCGGTATTACAACAAGCATAAACAAAAAACATAGTCGAATTGAAAAACCTCCTGCTTCTCGTTGAAAAACATTACCTATTTCATTATTTACTCGACTGTAATTAAAAGTGTTGCGGTATTTGTTCTAGCTTTAGCGTCAGTATGTTCAGTGGTCGAAGAGTCTACACACGTCACTTATCTTTACGGTGGCAAACATGGAGTTTTTTTAGGGTACCGTAGGTATCCTAAGGGTAAAAGCTTTCAGCTGTCCGTCTGTCTATCTATCTGTCACCATCAGATGATATTCTATTGCACCTACAACAAACAAATACTAAAAATACAATAAAATAAATGTTTAATTGGTATTTAACGTTTTGCTGAGCCGCGGACCGTGCGACGTCTATTGGTTGTCGGAAAAAACTTAGTTTGCCTACAACTAGAATATAGAATTAGGTATGCTTACAATTAATATTTATAATTTAGTTATATTTATGTAAACACTAGTTGATTAAAAAAACACAGACAATAGTTTATTCACCCTTTTTAAATGGTTTACATAATATACATTTCTGAACGCATGCATATATATCGATCATTACTTAAGAGTATTTGACAGGATGGACAAGAAATCATGAACATGTACAAATCATTTATTGAAAATAATTATTTTTTCATAATTATTTATTCATTTAGTTTTCATTGTTTTTAAGTTCGGGACGGAGATAAATCCAACGAATCAAGAACCATGAAAATTGGTCCAGCAGATCTCGAGTTAAATAAGTGTTGTAACAAACCCGTCTTCGAATTATATATATTGAAGCTTAGAAATGCATTGTGTAAACTATTTGCTAATATACACTATTAATTTTTGCTGTTTTTTAGAAAATGAACATGGTACGGTACCCTTCGTGTGCAAGTTAAACTCGGACTTGGCTGATTTTTTAAAATTTTATCTGATTGCCGAGTGAGGTCTGTGGTCTACAGCGTACGCGCGATATCAACCCTGTTATATTATGTTTATCCTGAATCAACAACTCGAGATGTTCTCGGCGAGACCTATCTTTGTTAACCGACTTCAAAAAGGACATTCACTTTGACTGTATGGTTTTTGTTGGTACGAAATAACTCTAATAGTGAATATGCACGTGATTTAGATATGGCCCAAAAGGATAACGTGTGATCTTTATTGCCGAAGAAATATACCCACATAAATATGTTTGCCAATATTCAAGGTATTATTAATAAACTCTTTAAAAATAGTATTTTTGAAATTCCCTCGCAAATTTTAAAAACATAACACTATCATTGAAACGAATTTTGAAGTCACGGTCAACGCCATGTCAATTGATATCCTTATTTTTACATCTTTGGACATAATATGAAAATTTTCGGACATATGAACAATACAATATTTATAATTAATTATAAATACAATACAATTAAATAAGTGAAGTGTAATAACATTTCGTTGATAAATTATTGTTCTCACTTCTCAGTGGACGGTGACGTCACAAATAAGCGCGCTAAAATGGTGGTGTTTAAATCATCCGAAAAAAGAAACAACCGTGGCCTATAGACGACATAGTTTTAGGTGCATCACCGTTTGTGGTCTGGCTATTAGACCGTATGTGCTAGTCTACCGGCTCCCCTACTCTCCGGACCGGAACACGACAGTGTCTTTATGGCGGCAGGAATAGGTAGTATAGTGGAACCCTACTTGGACGAGGGACTCAGGGTGCTTTCTTGTGCTTTCTTGCTTGTCGTGCTTTAAAATCCTATCTGCTTTTTGCCTCAACAAAAAGATTATTGGCTTAGATTTGCCTAATATTGTCGGCTAATCATGGGTGTATGTGATTATTTTTATTTTTATTTTTTATGGATTATAACATAATATATGTACATCTTATATATTTATTGTATTTTTAGATTAACTGAAGTTTTAGTTTTAATAAATAAATGATTATGTTTTTATAAAACATCCATTTTATTAGGGTTCCGTACCCAAATACTAAAAATGGAAACTTATTACTAAGACTCCGCTATCTGTTTGACCGTTGCCAGGCTGTATCTCGTTTACTGTGCTAGCAGCAGTGCAGTTACAATTTTCAGATGATGTATTTCTGTCGCCATTACAACAAAAAATACTAAAAACAGAATAAAATTTTATATAAAGGTTGCTCTCATACAACAAGCGTTATTTTGTGGCTGATTTTTATAGATTATACAGAACCATTCGTGCTCGAGTTCCACTAGTACTTGGCCGGTTTATTACGCAACTTTAAGGCATTACCTGTGTATTTATTTATTTTCACTACTCAGGGCTTACTGGGAGAAAATGCTTATTGATATTAAGCTCACCTTTCAAGATATTTTCCTACTTTATTTATCTGGAGGCACGGTAGTGCACCCGCCGAGTCTAATCAAGCGAAGCGCAAAGGCACTACCTACCTTTTCTCGAAACTACTATTTTCATTGTAGCAAAAGTTCACCGTCAAATAAATACATTATAAAGGGTGTATTTTATTTAGGTTTCTTTGAAATATTTCCATGTGTACCCCCAGCAATAGGATCTACAAACAGGTATGCACGCAACATGTCAATAGTTAACTGAACGTCGACGAGGGCTACGTTTTGGGTGGAAAGGATCAAAACGGGATTAGAGGAACGACAACCAATCAAGGGTAACTGGACGTTATACCTATACGAAATAAATGCGCCACATAAAACTTTATTAGTCACACGTAAACTTCAACTTTGGGTCGATGGGGTAGGGTTGAAAGTGTATTGCGTTGGTAAATTTATTGATGTTTTGTTTCGTAGGGAGGGCAGATGAATGAGGAGGGCGAGGGTAGAGTGCAGCCTCCACAGACAATCTTACAAGTTAATTGTGTTCCGTGCCTGAAGCTGACTACAAAATAATATCGTACTCATACCTAGTAGTAGATATGAAGCGCTTTTATGTACCTACTGCAACAGTCAGGAGTATACGTACTATATAATGGTTTTTAAGGTTTCGTACTTAAAGGTTAAAAATGGAATCCTATTACTAAGACTCTGCTGTCCGCCTGTCTGACTGTTTGTCACCAAACTGGTTTCAGTTTGGTGACAAACAGTCA
>DVZL01000970.1:0-19674 GCA_018236625.1 Lasaia peninsularis
TTTGCAGGTATGAAAAAATACACGTGATAGGGGGAGGGAGGGGGGTCAAAAATGCCAAAAAAACCATCACGTGATTAATGGATGGCCCCCTTAGGAAAAATGATTGAGTCGACGGTTATGTTTTTATTCTTAAGCAAGACATGTATTTTTTTCCAATTTTAAGCTTGAAGTGGAGGAGCAACAAAACCACAAAAAATATTAATAGTAAAATTAGTTGTTTATGGAACGCCGTAGTTGAAAAAATATTTGAAATTGTGTGCGTATAGGGAGCGTTCAACGTTCAAGTATTACGTAACGCAATGAAGGGGGTAACGGGTAACGGTCTTGTAAAACGTTACGATGCGTTATAGGGGTAGGAGGGGGGTTCGAACTAAGAGTTACTTTACATCGTTTTACTAGTGGCACAATCTGATTTTTTAAGAGTTTCCCGGTACAAAAATGCTCATTTGGGTGTAACTTTGAGTTTTGAGAGCGGGAAGAAAGGTACATAATAACGTTACGGCACGTTACATGAGGAGAGGGTTAAAAATCTTGCCTATCAGTCAGTTGGTAGAGGTCACGGAGGATAATTAGTATATTTTTCGTTGCTTCTCCCACTTTAGACCTAAAATGTTGGAAGTATAAAGACAATATTTCTACACTTTCTCGATTTTAAGCTTGATTATAAATGAGACATTATCATCTCGATCACTGTCCTATTATATATATCCTTTCAGTATATTCTTAAAAATTGGATGAATGACAATAAACTTTAAATATCTTAAAATATTGACCGAGCCACATTTAATAGAAGGAAATTTCAATTTAAGCTAACTTATTCATATATTCACAGAAATCAATGTATTTTTCCTATGAGGGTAGTTGTACATTAAAACAACTCTTTGTATTTAGCTTTTATTTTACAATCCCAGAAATAAAGTCTTAATAGGATTATATAATATATATCAACAGGCCAAGTAGTAAATTACTTAAACTTAATGACTTACATAATACAATAAAATTATTAACTAAAATTCTCTTCAACATATCTGGCACATTCACCATGATGCTACAACCAAACACTAAACCATCATTGATATACATAGTGCATAAATCGCATTTCAGATTTAAAAATATTGTAGAAAAATACTCTGAACTCATACCAAACAATTTAATCTAATTATATCAGATATTTATTTATAATACGCCCATTGTAATCGAATTTAAAAACTGTCGAGCAGTTTATTTATTTATTTATTAATGAGATTACAAAACAATGTAAGTGTACATAAATTTCTTATATTTTTTTTTCTCTTATATTTTTTTAAATTTCTTAAGAATATAAAAATTACTTCATTTTGAGGAATTTCGGTGCATTGTCTCATTTATTTGTGATATTTTAATTCATACAAAACAATTGACCTCAGGACTTTGTATAATTTTATTCATTTGTAATCATGATCTCAATATTTGTACATAATAAGGGAATGTTATGTACAATTTTGCGGTAAAAAATTGTAAAGATTAATGATCTAAATATTAACCGTAATTGTAATTTAGTCGTTATAGCCTGCGAGCCAGCAGTAGATTTTCATGACCAGATTTATCTATGACTACTTCGAAAATTTTTGATACGCGCATATTTTTCTCTGGAGTATTAGCGGAGTTAACAATTATTTATAATTTTTTTTTATGTATTTCACTAGTAATCGTTCCTGAGAAAGTTCCTCAATAAAGTTTGCAGCTGGCTCATGGACTATTACATTTTATTTTGAAGGTATACAGCATCAAAAGCATTTTATTTACATTAGCTGCAATGCATTGAAACCGTTTCTATTTTGAAAACCTATTATATGTATATGGAATTTTACAATAAAAATATTTAAGTGGCACTGCTTCAATTCGTAAAAGAAATTATTGCATTATTAAGGACATGTAATTGATATGAATCCATCAGATTACTCCAACATTAATCAAAACTAGTTTAATAAGCATCTATCTTTTACTATCAAGTCGAAAATTCTACAACATACATTTGTGTTACTTTAAATAAGATAGGTTATACGAGAAGACTAAAGAATTTGTAGAAAAAGTCAATCTCGGTCTCACCAAATAAGTAAAACTTTGGATAAAAATAATATTACTGTACTTAAGCGTATTAACACACAGGGTTTCAGCCCGTGTCAAGCGACTAAACTTGCCAAATGAATAACCGCTCTATGTAGTACACAGTGAATTATATTTCATACGTTTGCGCCATATTTGGTGTTCTCTGATATTAAAACCATACTAGAACTGAGTGACATGAAATATTTTTATCCGACACCACTTTGTTGAAGATATAATATTCCAATTTAGAAAGCGTAACGACTTACTCTGTGTTTGTATGAAGGGAGTAATTAATGTAGGGGAAAGTTAGACAAGTTGGAATCGTGACACTTTGAACCCGATACTCTGCTTACCCCGCATGGATCTCGGCGTGAAGATAGGTATGTTCTTATTACGAAGTTGAAAATTTTCTAGGAGTTGCTGTGTCTCGACTCAACACGAGTGGGTCGGGTCTGTCATATTCTTATAAATTAATGCACTCATAAGATTCAAGTGACAATAGTCGTGGTGGTTTCAATAAGCAATAATAATGAATGGGCAAAATAAAAATGTCTCGGGCACTATGGTTCTGATTCTTAAGTATATTTAAGCGATCATATTTAATCAATATATTTGTTTTAAATCCACCTTAGAAAATTCCTACTACCTTAGTTAAAATGACACGTGTAGTCTCTAAAATTGTTGTCTTTGCAAAAGACCTCATGATCATAGTTGAATTTGACCATTTAACCAAGCAATGGTGACAACATATGACAAACAAATTTACACTAATACATATTGTTCTAAACTCAAATGTAAAATAATATGTTTGGAATTTCAATAATAAAGTTATGTACCCAAAAACAATTATTACTTTTATACAATTAAAGAAACCTTCGAGAATTTTTTATCTTCAGCTAAAGTTTATTATTTAGTTGACATAGAAGTGAAGAAAACTTTTCGCGGTGTAACAAACAATACTTATTCTGTTTCTACTATACAAAAATATTGTATCATTTTTAATATACACCACGCTCCATATACCTAGATTTATGTCACTAATAATGCCGATTATTTTTCTCAAAAATAAAATTTATCCAAACCCATGTCAGTGGTAATTTATTGCAGGCGGAATGCAAGATAAGACTATATATTTTTTGGAATTTATACGACATGGATAACATATACACAATTCAATTTGCGTTCACTTAATAGCTAATTAATTCATTTGAATAAAAAATCCTGAGAGCTAATATAATTCTAAAATCATGCACTTTTATTTCAATGATTAGATTAAAAAAAAATCAAGCATGTCAATAGATAAAAAATGATTACTACATAAACAATTTTCAATTGATATATCAACTTGTCGGACAACAAACTATGGGAATCCAGACGACAACACGATGACATTACTTTCTGTTATTTTCTCTTTGTTATAAAGGAAAGTAGATGAATTTTAGTCTGCTCAAAGCTTATAACATTTCGCAACATAGATGTAACTCCTCTAGACTAAGGCCAAACATCATCATTGTACATGACTTCTTGATATTAGCTGCGAAGATGATTGTACTTAATTTTCAATTTGTCATAAAAGAATATGACATGGGTGTCGATAAATAATGCATATGTAGTATTTTAAATATTAGAATATTTAAAAAAATAAAAACTTCATATTGTTTTTATGTAAAATATATTGAAAGTGGAAATGTCAAAAAGGTGCTAAGGATTACATAAATATTTCTGAGCCTTTCTTAGGTTATTTAAGTTAACTTTACCTATTCATAAATAAATAGATAACATAATACAATAACAGTTTGTACTGTAATATCTTTAAGTGATTTTGCTATGTTGTTCTGTGTATAAAAGAATTAAATAAATAAATACATTTAATTACACCCAAATCCAAATATTTTATAAATGCCAGACAGTTCATAAATGCTTGCCTCTGTTGGGATTTGAATTAGAGCCTCGTGAAGAGTCAGTGTATCATGTACCTTAACAAAATTAAAACAATTTGATTTCGAGGATGGTAGTTTTATTGATAGAATCATTTGTTACTTTGTTGAAGTCCATATTAAAACAAAAGTAAAATTATTATATACAAAAACAGTAGTGTACTTCGAGTCGATCAAGCAAAAAACATTGAGAGTAAAATATGTCTTGCTTGTTTTTGGCGTGAGTTTGTAAAATAATAAGGTATTGTTTAAAAATGGTTATACAAGATTCTTCATATTAAAAGTAACTGCTATTAATTTTCTAAATATGAAAATTCTAAGGGAAAACCTGTAAATATACTTATATTTAAACAAACTATGAAAAAATAAAGATTTTTAATTAATTCTATCTGTGATCAAATAAGGTTAGTTATATAACCTCTGGACACTTACGCACTGTCTCAATCTATCAATATCTAGTAAACTATCATGGTCCTCTATTATGATCTAGTTGATGTTGGGGGATAAGTATTATTTTATTTGGTCAATGTCATGCAGCTGTTGCCATCTTATAATTGAACAGTTTTGCAAACTAGAAAACTCACAAAAAAGTACACTTTGTAGATATTTAAAATTTACTTTTAAGAGTGTGAGGAAAAATTTAAAATTGGTTAACACCAGTTATATTGAAGAGTTAAACACAAATAACAGTACAAAAGGCGAGTTTGTCTTTAATCTATACAAATAAATAAGAGTGTCTGTGTGTAATAACTGCTTTTTACCAAAATCCGTAAGTATGTTTATAAGGTACGTATACCAAAATATTTTTTGTGTCCGTTTGTACAGATAACTAATCTCTGAGACGGCTGGACCTAATTTGACGGAACTTTCATTGGTAGACAGCTAATGTAATAAGGCTACTTTTATTTTAGAAATGTATAAAATAAATAAAAACGCGGACGAAGTCGCGTTCACAGCTAGTAAGATATATCTTTACAGCTAACCTTAACTAAAATTTAAATCGAATTATTTTTAAAACAGTCTTAACAGTGTTTTCTTCATACTTTCAAAAGTAAATTTGAATTATCCACAGAGTTAAATATTTGTGAGTTGGTTCCAGTTTAAGAAACTATGTCCAATTACTTACTTAGACAATGATGGCTGTTTTAAAACAGTTGGGTGATCGTTATTATGTTTTTGTGCTTACTGAAAGGTCACTTTATAAAATTTGTTTCTCGATTTTAATAAATACTACATATGCTTTATTTTTTTTGGTCTACAATTTTATTTTAAAAAATCTTTTTTAAGTTCACAAGGAAATGTACAATTGACATGTCATGGTTTGAATAAGGATGCGGCTCGTAACACCACGTTCAGGTCCTGATTCTGAATAATAAAATAGTCATATCCTAGCTTCAATAGTATAACAGTAAGATACTTCATTATAAATGAGCAAATGCTCATTATGTATACATATGTTTTGATAAATGTGACTTATTTAAATAATAAAGTCATACATATTTATTAAGTTTTTTAAAATCACTTATGCCATAAGTGCATTTTTTTTAAAATAATGATCTATGATAAATTTTAACAAAATTGATATTTTTTTGGTGTGGCATCATATAGAGTTCAGTTTTTTTCAACGTCCTGTATATACTTATTAAGATGCAAACATCCTGCGTATAAGGCTCCAAAGCATATTGGACACAGCAATTTTGATCTCACTATAGTTCATACCACATTTGTTAACGAGAGACGTTAACCTTAATACAAAAGTTACTGTAATACCATTGAAACTTAACAAGGTAACCATTTAATTACATCAAATCAGTATAGGTTTATTGTCCGATGCATCGGAGCTCTGTACACTTACAACCTAGTAAGATAACTCCGCTTAAGGCAATATTCAATTTTCTTCATCATCTTCATGTTTTCTCTTTTTACCTCGAGTGCTTTCTTCCTCACCGTGTGCATTCTCATCTCCATCTGTAATATGACATATACATTTTTAATATGGTAAGCATGTAAATTCTAGGTAATCTTTTTTCAGGATTCCGTATCCAAATGTTAATTTGGAACCCTATTACTGAGATTGCGCTGTCGTGTCGTGTACGTCTATCTGTCACCAGGCTCGTGAATCTTGATACTCGCTAGACAGCTAAAAAACAAATGCTAAAAATAAACTAAACATATAAAGGGTGTACATACAAAAAACGCGTTTTTTTGCTTTTTTT
Source organism: Lasaia peninsularis (assembly GCA_018236625.1). NCBI lineage: Eukaryota > Metazoa > Arthropoda > Insecta > Lepidoptera > Riodinidae > Lasaia > Lasaia peninsularis. The sequence continues at coordinate 6,242 of DVZL01000970.1, forward strand.
ATAGACTATGGTACGGAACGCTTCGTGCGCAAGTACTACCTATTCACACTTGGTCGGTTTTTTAAAGTACATTTACCGAATTATTTATTTGCAGCTTGCAATATTAAAACTTTCGGCGCTTTGATACGGTCACAGTATACACGTGGCGCCTTTTATCGGTATAATAAGTATTAATGACTTATTTTATCATAATAATAAGAAGTATTAAGTAACTTCCGCGGTTCGCGGTTTTTCCAAAAGTCATAAAAGTATCATAGCGTCTAAAAAGAAAACCTATAAGGTCACCTAAGTCTGTATTCGGTCCTGCTTGGCGTGTATAATTACTATAAAAAAAATGTCATAAAGTGATTTTAAACTACAAATGTTTTTTAAATTTAATCTTGTCACAAATTAAGAGCTATTTGTGCATGTTACAGGCCTACATACAATAGTCTCTAAGATACGCGATTCTGCAAACCCAATATTTCGAAAACCTGAAGACGCACAAATTTAGCGCACAATGTTGCACAAACACAAGCTCTGCTCATGCGCAATTTTTAACTCTCCGATAATTCGTTTAGAATTTTACTGCTGAAGCAACGTCCTCCCCCCCCGCCCCAAAAACCCGGCCGGGGCCGTTTTTTTTTGCGTTTATTTCCAAAACGAAAACATGCAAATTTTTATTCGGCACACATTTACAGCAGATTGAGCAATAATTATATGTCGCTCTTGTATTGTAACAGCTGGTAAGATTATACCTTGTGCTTTAATGGTGTCATCGAAATCTCCATCTTCATCATCATCCTCTTCCTCCTCCTCGTCTACATCACTGCCTTCATAGATGGAACTGGCCGAGCTTTCCTCTTCTGTAAACAAATCATGACTTAGGACAAAACTAGTGAATAGACTTGTATGAGAGTTGCGGTGCAGATGCTCACATTGCAAAATTTGATGTAAAATTAAAGATTATGACGATAAAAAGTTGGTTACTTAAAATTGTATGTATTTTTTACAACTGATATCTCTTATTCAATTATATTTATTAAGAAAGGATCTTCATTATTTATCTTTTGAATATGAAAGTGAATATGATGAAGCGCTAACAAATTCACACACTTATTAATGCATGTTTTAATAATTCATTCAGTGCCAGACCAGTCGCATGTTGGTGGAAAAAATATTTGATGTCAAATAATATTATACGAAAATAAAATTTCGTAAAGTTTTATCTCAAGTGCTAAAAATATCTCACTCAAACCAATTTTTGCAGCTTCTTTTTTAAACCCTATACATATGTGATGAAAAATTTTGTAGTTACAGTTCTATGTACGGAGACCCAGAAGCCTATTATCGTATTTATTTCTCTATATATAAATATATATAAATTTTTGTATAAAAATCATCAATTAATTCAGTGATCACAAAACATTCACTCACGACTTTCAGCTGTGTAGTTTTCTGATAACTTCAGTAAAGTAAATATAAAGTGGATGTGACATACATACGGACGGACAGAAAATATAAAGGGAAAACAAAAAATTACAATGAGCCACAATCGCTTTAGTTATCAAATCAGTTGAATTCACGAGCAAGCTAAGTAAAAAAAGGTAAAATAATATGGAAAAATTTACCTAAATTGTCTTTGTATACAGCACTTAATGAAAGATCATCTTCATCTTCCTCCTCGTCAATATCCGATCCTACAGTGAAGAAAAACATGCAACAAATTAATGATGAAAGATAACAAGCACACAAAGCGGTAGTATGAAATAAATGAAAATTATAATTGTAGAGTTATTTATTAGAAATACAAAATTTTATACGTCCTATCTATCCATGTCTATCATTTAGTAGATAACAGAGTACAATGACCCAAAAAAACACATTATGGAATGCAAAATTATGCTTTAACATTTTACTCCTAACAAAATATTTACTCCATAAGCTAATAGTGTATCAGAATAATTAGCAGATTATTAAAAACTTAACGCATTAAAGGTACAAAAAAAATTATTTTACTGATACTAAAAATTCTAGTGTTTTCATACTGCACATAAGCAAACACATTCTTTTATTGTTTTATTAATGTATTTAGAATATAAGAAAAATTGAGTTTCCTTGACTGGATTATCTCAGTGAGTGGCCATGTTCAGATCCCGCAGTCAATTTTGGAATTATAGTTGCACCATGAGAAATGCTGGAAGGTTTATGAGAATTAGGATATATTCTATTCTATACCATTCATAGAATTATTAGATTTTCAATGTCTCATGCACTTTGGTTGCATTGAAAATTTTAAGTATTATCAATTAGTTATAGTATTAAAAATTTTATGTCTTATTCTGTATACTCAATTCACAACTTGCCAGCTATATATTTATTTGTTTTAAAACCATCCTACAGAGTACTGAAAAAGCACACCTCTTTTTATAACATTAAAATGTGATATACCTACAAAAAATAAAAAAAACTTCCTGGTATTTTTTATAGGATAAGGTAACTCTTCACTAGAAGAGGCTTGTTATGTGTATATCAAGAAAATGTTACTATTAATAGTAGTTAATACATTTATTATTTCTATACTCTACATACAATAAGCACATAATATAATAATGCAACATTGCGAGAGCGGCCTTCTTGACATGATATATGAAGTACATCAACAAAAATATTACTTTTATTATATAAAAATAAATTATAATTAAAAAAACCTGAAGAGAAGAGTTGGTTTAAATAGTGTATTTAGTATTTGATTAAAATGTGGTTTTTTGATGATGGTATATTCTCCAAAGCTACCTGATTTGAAGTTAAAATCTATGTATGAACATAAAAGAAGCAAGTTTATTCTTAAAATGCTCATTAAGTACTCTCTCCCTACCCCATAAGAATTCGCGTGAATTATTTCTACAAGCATCATTTAACATGGTATGATGCTTACTTTTTAAAAGATACCCCATGTGGAATAGCAGACCAAATACAGTATACAATGATACAACAAGACTAGGCGAGTCTTCTGGTGCTCTATTTGGTAAATTTTCATCATCAATCATTAGTGACCCCATACTTATGTCCAAATCTGTAATTCGTATAAATAGTTTTTACTAGTTTTGTTATCAAAGTTGTCTTATATCACAAATTGTACAAATAAATAAAACTAAATATATATTAAATATAACTGAATTTCCTCTGTATTAACCTGGCCCAAAGTTCTAAAGTGTGTTACATTAGTTTAAATCTCCCACAAGTAAACTCTTCTGATGCCATCTAAATGTTTAATGCATGCAATGCAATTAAAGTTAATTTATTTCAACCATAAAATCTAATTAAGGCATTATGGATTTTTTTTATTTAATTAAATTTCATCAAAGAGAGTTTACACCATTCTTATAATTAAACAAACCTTCTGCACTATCATTGTTTCCATTCATTTCGTCCTCGTCCTCAACATCACTATCTTCAGCTTCTCTATCGTCTTTGTCGAATCTGGAAATGTCAAAAAATTATAATTAATTGTTATATAATTTACTGGTATATAATATACTGGAAAATGCCTTGATTGACAGATGCTATGTATACATTAAATATATTCCAGATAATGTAATTGGTACAAGGAGATACCAGAGACCAATCTTATCTGTATTTTTCTTATCTCAGAAAAGGTACTGAACTACCCTGAATTGTTATTGCTACCCTTTTTATGAAGTTAACTCAATTGAAAGAGAAATCAGATAAACAGTTTTTGACAAGCAAACATACATCAAAAACTTTTAGTTATGATTTGTTTTTGGGTTCTAGGTTTATGTGTAATGATATAGTATTCATATAATTTTGTTTAATTATATATTAGTTTATATATAAATTTATAATTTGGTCCTAAGTGCCTATTTTGGCCGTTTTTTCTTGGATTCAAAAAAGTTTAACCCTGTTCTAGCATAAAAACAAATTAAATGCTGGAGGTAATATCCTAGATTATTAAAGAGAACTATTAAAGAAATAGATGTTGCCATGATCATATCCCGGAAGGGGTAGGCAGAGGAGCTTATTAACCCACAATTAGCCAGCAATATTAGTGTTATGTATAATATAAATAAATATATTAACATTATGTTTATCAGATGAACTGGAAAAACTTAAAGAACAAGTTGTTATATGACCCAAAATTGAACCGGAGACCTCATGAGTCAAAGTTGGACACAACTTATTATGATAAACACTAAAATAACTTACCCATCTAAATATTTTAGTGAGGGATGTAGTGCAAACACTTTGTTTCTATAATCATCAATAAGTGTAACATCATTATTGAAGAGATCCAAATTCCTTAGATTTTTAAACTCTTCTAATGGTTTGAGGGTCTCCAAATCTTTGATTTTATTTCCTGACAAATTGAGATGTGCCAGTTTTTTGCAACCATTTAAGAAATTAAGTCCATTGGATATTCTGTTGTCGGAAAGTTCAAGTTTCCACAATTTCGGAAGATTTGGGAATCCTTTCAAGGATGTGAGACCAGCATTATTGAGACTTAAAATTTTGAGGTTGACATATTCATCTGTAAGACCAACTATAATTGGGCTTCTGCAGTTGTCCAGGTTTAGTTCTTTTATCTGAAAAAAAAAAAAAACATTAGAATAAAGAAATAAGAAAACATGATGGCTTATTTTACAAGTTTTTTGTAGATGAGACTTCTTTTAGATTCCTAAAGGTATCAAATATATTTTAGTGTAAGTATTGTAAACAAGCTATCTTTTAGATAATCTATACATATTACAAATTATAAACAGTAAAAGAGCTCCGCTCCCTTTGTACAATATCAATATCTTTTTTGGTTCATTATGGAAAAATCTGCTCAATCAATTAAGATTTTCAATATTTACATTTTTTTTATGTTATTGAATAATCAAATGACCGTGGTTATAAGTGTAGCATGTTATGTATGATAAGTATTAATGTGAGAGAAGTTTAGCATTTTGCTTACATTCTTGTTAAGCTTTACCCCAGAACTTAGCAGTTGATGAACTGATGTGTTTAATCAAAAATGTCTAAGCATTAGGAAATATATACCAATAGAATATTGTTATTAAAGCCAATCATAAATCCTGTGGTTTTTGTTTTATTCACCAGTCTCTGGTACTTTTTTTATAACATTGGAATGCAAATGAGCATGTGAATATTCTGATAGTAAGAAATACACTCCACCCATGGACACAAAAAAAGACACCTATAGACAGCAAAACCTGATATTGGGATTTTAAGTGTTGTGCAATAGTAAATTTACTGGTCCCCTTGATTTCTGTTGTTAGGTATGACAGCAGAAAAAGATATAAGGAAGTGTTATCCTCAAATCACTTTAGTTAAGAGTAAGCTTTTGCTTTCCTCTTATGAACTGCCTGGAATATAGGTAGCGGGACAAACAATTGGAAATATCTCAACTATAAGGTTTGTTTGAGAAAGGTCTGAGAGGTGATACTTAATATTTTCATCATTTATGGTTGGTCTCCTAACATACTAATGCTAACATACCATGAGGTATTATATAATAGACAACGGAATGGTGTAGGTATTTCAATTAATTTGTAAATATATTTTAAACTAGCTGTCCGCCCCCATGAATTATTTTAATAATACTGACAACTTACTCTACAGGGCAGACATTTTTCCGACTTACAATACTAATCGCGTAAAAACATACCCTCTTTTTGATGTAGTTGGTTAAAAAGTAGCCTATGTCCTTCCTCAAGGTCTACTCCATCTCTGTACAAAATTTCATCAAAATCGGTTTAGGCGTGAAAGCGTAACATACAGACAGACAAAGCTACTTTTCTTAATACGGATTTTTGTCATTAATTTTGAGCATCAACCAAAGGCATAATTCGAGACTAAGTTTTTACCCAAGCTCATTGGTATTGCAATTGTAGAGATTACACAAGTTACAGATGCACAAATGGCTGTAGTGAGAAATTGACCCAAACATTAATTAATTATACATGCTATGTGACCTACATATTTAAAACTTCGAGATAGGTATAGTGTACTTTATTTTCGTAAGGTGGCACTGGCTGTCCGTAAGCTATGTTTGTTGTTATTTATAAACATGTTTTTAACATCTTTTCTCAAGATCATTTTTATTGTAAAAAGATGTTCCGATTTCTAAAAAAAATCCACAACGCTACTTATTGCGTTTAATTAAGGTAAAATAAAATAGAATTGCATTTGACTAGTAAAGATTTCTCGAGCAGTCAACTGATTATAGAAATGTCAAAATGTTGTGCGCTGTCGAAGTTAAGATTGGCGTAGTTTATAAAATCATACTAACGAGTGTTAAAAGATAATATTTATACATTTGAGTATGTTGGGAATGTGTAAATTTAGGTGTTTCTATCGTTATAATTTATGAGTAGTGGTTAAATCGCTTATAGGATTGAATAGTTTTCGTCTTGCAATGGCGGATGACACGAATCATCGCGACGCAATAAAAATGGCCGCTGAATCGGTAAGGCGTGCGTCAATCAATTGCTATTGCAATCAAAAGCTGTCAAGCTAAAGTTATCAATAACAATAAGCAATTAAATTCATGTAATACCTTTCCCTAATTTGTTTACTTTCATTTTCAAACATCTTTACAAAAATTGGGTTGAGTGAAAGGGCGCGAAATGAAGTTGCATAGTTACAAAATACACATACACTACATGTACATATACATATCTATTACAACGCAAATAACTGGTCTATAATATTTTTTTTTATTAATGTATATAAATTTCTTAACAAGAATAATAAGTATTATGAACCTTGTCTTTTTCTTTCCCTAAGTATATAGGTATTCTAAAAATATTTAGTAATTCAATGTGAAAACTGGTGTTTTTATGTCTAGTTACTTAGTTATTTACGCAATACGAGATGTATGTTTTATTTTCTCTTTGAATATTTAAAAAAACTAATGCTTTACAAATATTTTTTTCCGAAATTTAATTATTACAACATTTGGGTATGAGGTGTTTCAAAACCTAACCTCAAATAACGAAATTTCAATTTCTCAGACTCTCAAAGTTAAATTATCCTAAAAATGTGGTTCTACTTATGATAAAAATAGGAAATAATGTGAATTATCACGTAAAAATAGCACGAGAACGTGCACATTAGAGAAATGTAACACTCTTTCAAAGCAATGGGTATAAACAAAACCCTATTTCTAATTAGCGTATTTACGACAAAAGTAATAAGGGATTAGTATAATTAAAAGAATCACACAAATTCTATGTGATAATAACTACAATTTTAGATGTAACAAGATGTTCGAAAAAATACGTATCGACAAAACATTCCGATATAAACGTAGCATAATTTTTTTTACCTGCGATGGATTACGGCCCCGTAGTTCTAAAGCAACCCGTTTTTCCATCTTGTTGAATGTAGGATTTCCACTGTAATCACTACTGAAAATCTTGCTAATCACTCAAGTAACAATTTCACTAAGCTTGCTTGGGTTTCAAAACAGAAGGAAACTATAGATACACATTACACACGAATGACGTTGTACTGCTGGCGCCGCCTGGCGATTAATTATTGCGACCGGATGCAACGATGTTCAATCACTCGTCTTGTTTATTACTAAACGAAACAAGTTGTTCTATTAAGTTATAAATAACTATTAAGAAATAAATATATTATCTCAAAGGTATTAAATATTATTTTATCAAATGGTTTCAGGTATATCATTTTTGAAACTCATATATATTTTAATAATAGTTGTTTAACTGATTCCTTGCATGTAAGTTATGGTTGGTAAACCTGACGACAGAATGGTAAAGCGGGACTTTTGAAATGATTTATGGGATTGATTAAATTTTATTGTAGTTATTAAAAATGTTGTTTGAATGTTTTTGTAATAGTATATACAACAGATATTAATATATTATAAATATTTTTTTTTACTTTTCCAAATGTTTTATATGAAGCAAGAAACATGTTAAACTTTGCTTTGCCACATTTTATAAACTGATATCAGATAGTGGATCTATCTAAATTCGAACTGGATGAAGCATAAAGCCATGAATTTAGCTTAATATGGCCATTCGTTTGTGAATTTATACGAAAATGCTTCAATCCCTGTAAAAAATTGAATTATGTGGAAAAATAAAAATACTTTAAATATAAATCAGGTCTGTAAGTACTTATACAAAATAAAAAAAACATGAAATTTTATTAGGTTAGGTTTTATCAATTTGTGTTTCTTTAACTATTTCAGATTTACTCCGTTTAAAAAGTTATGAAAGAATAATTGAATTAAAAAGTTAGGAGAGTTATTTATACAAATAATGAGATACCTATTATATAATGATCAAAAAATATCGGCACACTTATTATACTAACCTTATGGCACACTCTGAAATGTAAACGAGTCGGACTTGCGTTCGAAGGGTTCCTTAACATTATCTACAAAAGCGGCAAAAATCACATTTTTTGCATGAAATCACCCTTTATATATTTATTTTATTATTTTTTTAGTATTTGTTGTTATAGCAACATAACAATTATAAGTTTTATGTGAACATTTCAGCTTTCCTACGGTGTATGAGATTCAGTTTGGTGACAGATAGCCAGATAGCCAGACAAACAGACAGACAGACATACAGAAGGACCACAAAGTCGTTCTAATAGCGATCCGTTTTCACCCTTTACGAAAACCTAGAAACTAAAAATGTGGCGACCTCATCGTCTCCTGGCAGTAATCTAGTAGTTAAAACTCACGACTGACATACATTAATTAATAAATACATACGTTGCAAGTTAAACAAATGCTTGTATCAAGTGCGTCGTCTATATTCAAAGTAAGTGTCTATCTCCATACCTTATTAAAATTATACCTATCTGTCAAGCAATATGTTGTAAACAAAGTTACAAACTTAATAATATATTTATGCACACATAGTAAGATACAAATTGAAAAACAAACGCATACAGAGTAAGTTACGAATTTAAAATCAAAACAAATATTAAAGATTATAAGAATCTAAATATTATACTTGGTTCGATAGTTTTATTCCTATTTATTTATTAGTAGGAATGCCAGGATTAGGTCTCCTAACTTCGAGCTTGATCATCTGACCAGCGCAGTGGTGCCATCTATACATATAATAAAACTGCAGAAGGCGACCAAAAATAGGCAGCAGAACACATTTTTATTTTTTTTGTTTGTGTGTCAGGTAGCCTATATTCCAAGGTAAGGTATTCTACTTGTTATACCGTTTACTGGAGGGGATTCCGCGGGAGAGGGGATAAGCCTAAAATCTAAATTTGGCTGTCCTAAATACGCAGTCCGATTTAATTTATTATTTTATTGTTAAAGATAACATAGCTGACAGACTATACCGTCATATTTTTCAAGTTGTAAGTTTTGTAGATCAGAAATTATAACAATATCGATTCTTACCTTAAATGGTCCAACTGACAGCCACAATTTTAATCCCGAAATGTACGGGGATCTTTAGTAGACAGTACTTCAAGCCGAAACATCGGTTGCAGCTTTATAAAGCGCAATGCACATGGGGTACTGTGTTTAGCTCCCCTGTACCAGCTCCTTCCATTTGACGGCATCCAACGTACAGCATCTTTAATCATCGACGACCGGGTTCTTTCCAAAAATGCAAATATTTATATCTTTATTTGGAAGAGCAAACAACGTACACCATAAGACTTAATATTGAAATTATATAAATTGTAGGTACCTACATGATAATGTAACCAACAGCACTATTTTCAAAATAATTAAATTATGAATAGTTTGGATAAAATATCATGCCAAATTTATTTACAATGAGATAAATAACTAAAAATCATGACAACAAAATTCTTAAAAAAATATTTTTTTAAATAACATTTTTAAACAAATTGGTGATAATTTTGATACCGGAATATCGTATTGCTACTATGCCAATTTTGATTAAGTTTTGGTTTAATTAAGGATAACTGTTCAAACTTAAAATTTTAGAGTACATTTCGTTCAAATTATTTTAATAGGAATTATAAATAAATTATGTACCCTTAAGGCTTCGGCGTCACATTCGTTCTAAAATATTTAAATAAAATTCATCGCTTCTGTGATTTTGATTTTGACGCACGAGGTTCAGGGCTGATTTCCTGTTTAGGCATTTTTTCTCCAAAATTATTCATATCAATAAAATATAAAATTTATAATTAGTTTTTTTCATATAAAATGTATAATTAGATTTTTGCCTAAAGGTAAACTTTTAAAAGCCTTAACCATATTTTGGTTTGGCATAGCCAACAAAAGCCGTCTATTTCATACTGTTTTTCAATCGCCCATAGCTCAAAGATGCAATGCGAGCTTTATGAGCTTTGACACTGTATTTGTTAAAAACTCCTATTGCAAAAAATAATAAAGAAATTATAAAACATTTACATATAGATGTTACAAATAAGTGTAAGAATTGTAAATAATTAAATAAATTAAAATAAGTGACATTCAACCAAAATTAGATAAAAAAATCGAATTGTCTTCTGTCACATTAGGGGGCATAATATCATCAGCTAATCGTACAAATACGATGGATTGGTAGGTCACTTCTTAAAGGTAATTTATCAATAAGAAGTGCGCATATCATTTACTAGCGACCCGCCCCGGCTTATATACATATGTTATATACATAAAAACCTTCCTCTTGAATCACTCCATCTATTAAAAATAACCGCATCAAAATCCGTATCTTCGTTTTAAAACTTAGTTTTAAAGATTTAAGCATATATAAAGACAGACAGAGAAAGTGACTTTGTTTTATAATATGTAGTGATAATGGGCTATTAATAATGGGTGAGTTGTTCCTTTAGGAAAAAAAAGTTCCGTTTATATCCTAACTGGACAACCAAATAGTTGAAGCACTCGGAAGGCTCTCCTGATGGTAAGAAACAACTATGGCGTACGGACACAACACATGTTCTAGATGCGTTGCTGTGTTGTGGTTAGGGTATTAGGCCTGATGTGCAAGTCTACCGACTATCATACTTTCCAGGCTTAAATACGACAGTGTCATTATGGCGACAGTCGGCTCGGGCTCTACATCTAGTTAGTGCACAGCACTCTACCAGCAGTGGCCATGTTATTAGTGCGAACATAGTTTGATCCAGTCAGCCTATGCTCGCCTCTTGCGAGCTCTTGTATATTATAAATTCACGTTTTGAGCGTTTCAGTTTATTTTATCTTTTTATTTCGTATTTTTAAAATGTTGTGTTCAATAAAGTATTAAACAATGTTTGTTTTGTTTTATTATCCACTACAATACCCAATAAACACCATACCAGAATCTTTTCACAATGCTTTTATTCTAAATTTAAAAAAAGAACAGTAAATTTAAAATTAAAAAAATACGATCGATTATGTTTTTATAACAATACTGTTTTTTGTTATGTTTGTTAGGTACCCATTTACTGATTCAATTATGATTAAATTTCCAATAGTTTTTTTTTAAAACAGTTTTAGTGTATTATTTAAATGATTTGTTCGAATATAAGTTATGTCTTATCAAAATTCAATTAAACTAAAATAATATTACAAAAAACAATATGTACCTACAAGCGTATCAATAACCTATTATTATATAGCATTGGCGGAGGAAATGGACTATTAACCAATAATAATGTTCCCAAATACTCAATCAAAAGAAATTAATTTTAAGAAACTATTAAGAGAACAATCACGTTTTGTGGAGACCATTGTGCATACCTGGATCCCTAGGAAAACTTGAGAGTGGCGCCTCCTCTCTTCAGTTTTTAAGAAAAATAGGCAAGGTTGACAGAGACCCTGATCAGAATTATTATATGATCTATTAAGTTGCGATCACAAATCACTTAGTTTGTGTTTAAAACTAAGTGGGAGTTACAGTATGTTTTTGTTTTTTTTAAAGATTCCTTTACTTGAAATTTATTAGAGGCCTTTAATATTTCAAATTCTTAAGTAATTGGAGCCCCTATGAATCTGCCGTCTTAGCTACAAAACTACGAGTATCTTACTAAAAGCTAATCTTCGTATTTGAATAAAAACGTAGCAGTATAATCTTTGTCTCTATGTGATATTATGCATCTCTTACCAGTTAAAAATTTGTCCGCTTGATGGCTGCTACGACAAAGCTTAGTATCGTAATATTATTATGTAATATGAACATGTAATGCTACGAGAAATGCTACAAGAAACGCTACGAGTATGGGTCTACACGCAACAGCTGTTCCAGTGTTTATATAAGTTCACAAACTTCTTAGATATTTAAGATATTGTATGTTATTGTGACTTTAGTACTGGCAGAGATCCAATTACAGCTATGTTAAACCAAAAGTAATAATTCTTCTGGTATGTACGTGGTAGTGGGGATATTGTTATCTATTTTCTTATTATATTTATATTATAAATGAATTGCTGTTTGTTAGTCTCGCTAAAACTCGAGAACGTCTGGACCGATTTCGCTAATTTTGGTTTTAAATTATTAGTGGAAAAAATTGCTAAAAATATAGCATTTTATCATATATACATATCTTCATGCCAAGTCCCTTGAGGGATAGTCAGAGTGTGTCGAGTGCCAAATGTCACGATCCCTACATACCTGCCTAGCTTCCTTCACATTCATCACTCTCTTCGTTCATACACGCCGGTTTTGGAGACTTGATACCACCCTCGGATAGTACGCGAGCTATTTGGTAGTGGAATATTAACCTAAGTCTCTCCGGATACCTACATTCATCCACATTTACATTATATATCTGGTTTTCTACATGAGTTACTCCACAAATATTGCGGAGCGGCCGCATTTCTATCGCATTTGTCTTACTTTAATGCTGAATTTGATTATCTCATGTAAAAATGTTTTATTTAACGCAATGGGACCTTATCAATGTTATGGTACAATTTTGCTTTAGTTAAGTATTAAGTCGATTGATTAGATTAGAGGCTAACTTTCTTAGTGAACGGTGGTGTGGCGTAAGTCACAACAAAGATAAATGCAATTCATATTTTATCTGTATGATTATCTATGTCAGAGAGAATGTTTACTGTTTAGAGGGAGTGAGATTAGAAGAGCGCCAAACACGACGCGCGGTATTTAAATAAAAAAAGTTCATAAGTATTAAAAGTGGTAGTTAAGCATTTGACTTATTAACAATTAAATTGAATAGTGAAATTACCAATAATAGACGTTTGTGAAAATACAAGATCTTTTCTTTGGACTCCCTTCCTGTGGATGTCCGTAATTTTTACATTTTTTATATGTATAAGCTATATTATTGTAAAATTTCATTAAAACCATTCAGTAATTTTTGCGTAAAGGAATGACAAAAATCTATACATACTAACACCCGAGTCTTTCCACTTTGACAAACTAAACTAACCAACTGGTTGTACAGAATGGAACTCGGTGAAGGAATAATTCCAATCTAACCAACTGGTTGATCCC
>DVZL01000971.1:0-19665 GCA_018236625.1 Lasaia peninsularis
GGTGTCCCTTGACACCTCTCAACTTTTTTATTATGGGATAAGACAACGAACAAGCTCATGGGTCCCGTGTGCTTGTTCGCTGATCGCTGATCACAAGATGGTAAAAGACAAATGTGGCCTATAGACACAATATTGTTGGTGAGTCGCTGCTCTATGGTCGGGCTTTTACACATGATATGCAAATCTACCGGCTACCCTACCCTCCACCTCTAGACCGGAACACAACAATGTCATTATGGCAGCAGGAATAGATAATGCAGTAGATCTCTACCAGACCACCAGTAGTCATGTTGGAAGTGACTCCTGCCTGGTACTGATCCTATTAATTAATCTTTACCTTGATGATGCGGTCTGAATTCTTAACGCGAACGTAACAATCGATAAAAAAGGTTACTAAGTTAAACAGTTTTATTGTAAACAGAAAAATAACCATATAAAGTGTGCTACCATACCAAAGAAGTGATTTTTTTATCATTTTTTATAAATAATGAGTACGGAACCCTTCACGCGCAAGTCCAACTCACACTTGACAATTTTTTATTTCCTTACTAGCAATCGAAGGGTAGAATATTTTCCGAATTATAATACTAATTGCGTATAAACACAACCTCTTTTTGATATAGTCGGTTAAATAGTAACCTATGTATTATTCTCATATATAAGTGAAATTTCATCCAAATCCGTTCAGTAGTTTTTGCGTGAAAGAGTAACAAACATCCATACTACCATTCCTTCATAGTAGGATCGGAAACTTTGCAGCCTTCTTTATCCTGAAACTACGTAAGTATATTTCTGTTTATTTGAAAACAAGACCAAAAGTATTGAATAAAATAATACTAGATATTTTTTATTGAAACCAATACGTACAATAATGAAAAAGCTCCGATACCTCGAAGACCATCCGATATACTCAGCTAATTCTTCCGCCTGTCCGATCTTTATTTCAGGACGCGTGAAGCCGTTGCGCCATACTGGGTTTTCCTTTTCGAGTGTGTAATGGTTTCTAATGTACTCTCGATAAATAGTCGGGAATTTAAAAGTGTAGTATCGCCCTTTCTGGGTTAACTGTCGGCTGTTAAGACCGTTAGCCACATAAGGTCCCAGGTTTAATTCCCAGGCCGGGAAACATTTTTTTAAATGTTTTTTAGATTATTCTGACTAAGCCTTTAACTAAGCCTTTAATTTAGCATTTCCCGGGATAGGAATGTCTCTGAAGTGGCGATAGCCTTGCCACCTATCACACTGGCAATCTGTCAAATCCAGTTTATCTCTAAGGGCCTCTTTCAACATGTCTGAGTAAAGTTACAAGTAAGCTAATCACTCAGTAAACTCATGAGTAAATGAAGAAAGCAATTTCACAAAGTCCGAGTAACGTAAAATGGATGGAACTTGATAGTTTTATCTGTCATGTAGTATAAATCAATGAGTAGTTAATTGATACTTTACTCAGACTTGGTTAAAGAGGTCCTAAATCAATATGTGTAGTTTATCCAGTGTGCATCTGACCTTATATCTTCGGCTAATCACGAGTGCATGAGTACCTTCGGGGCGACATTTGTATGTTTTTTAAATATTATATGCGACATTCCTCGCGTTTTAACTCGACCTTCTCTCAGGTAATTTTGTTAATTTTACTGGTGAAAAAGTTTTTGCCAATAACATGAACATCAAATACCTACTGCAAATAATTTAATAGAAAAACTTTCATTATCTTTTTTATTTTCATATAATATAAAGTGAAAGTGACAATGGTAATATTCCCAAAAGGCTTTACGGCTGAAGCGTTCAACTCCGAGTGACGCATTAGGAACAATTGCGAGTGAAATATAAGAAAAACTTTGAACATTTATGAAAATTTACTAATAATATTTGTGGTTATATAAATAATTCAGAGGCAATGCGTTAACAACGGGTTCTCTATGCAGAATATACCTGTCTCCCTACTAGGCAGCTCGTAAGAAACGAGCGTAGATTAACTGGGTCACCACCAACATGACCACTGATGGTAGAGTGTTGTGAAGCAACTCGTCCGAGTAGGGATCCACCGCTTAACCTATTCGTTCGTCATATTTCGTGCAGTAGGGTAGGGTAGCCGGTAGACTTGCACATAAGGTCTAACAGCCCGACCATAGGGCAGCAGCGCACCTACAACATCGATGGTGTCTATAGGTCACAGTTGTCTCTTACCATCGGGAGATCCGTGTGCCTGTTCGCTATCTTAAAAGGCTGAACCGATTTCACTAATTATTTTTTTTTATAATACTCCTTGAAGAACACGGATAGTTCTTGGTGATGTAAAAAGTGGCAAAAATACAAGCTCATAAAAATATTATTTTAGGGCGTACCTTGTAAACATTAAGTGTGCATATGCATTAAGTAAAAAGTGGTTATTTTAATATACACACTCACTCCAATTTTATTTATTTGTATAGATTATATACAATGCTTATCTGTTAAAACTCATAATACCCCTTTTGTAACTCGGTAACAAAACCATTACTTCAAAGTTTCTGCACTAAGTAACCATAAAATGTTTATATGTGAATTCACTAAGTTAGTAGCAATAAACCGAATTTTATATCTTTATGGGAAAGAGTTAGGGCTTGTTAACAGTATCAGACATAGTATTGTCAAGAAAACTCTTTCAGTGCCAGCTTTTTAATAATATTTAAATCTTCAAACTGCTTACAGCACGGACAAAACCTTGGAAAAAATTATATATTTTTTGTATATCTATAATTATAATTAACTAGCTGACTCGGCGAACTTCGTACCGCCTTAGCGTAGCAATGATGAACTAAAAAATTAAGATTTTTTTTACGTATTTTTCCAGGATAAAAAGTATCCCATTTTATGCCCAGGATAATAATGTATAATTATACCAAGTTTCATCGAAATCGAACCGTTAGTTTTCACGTGATTGCCTGAACATACAGACAGACAGACAAACATTTTTTTAATCACATATTTGGGTTTGGTATTGATCCAGTAACACGCCCTGCTATTTATTTTTTCAATATTTTCAATGTACAGAATTGACCCTTCTACAGATTTATTATATACCTATATACATATTTAGAAGCACAACCCCCTAAAATTACCGTCTGTATCATAACATCCAAGTATACAGGTCTACTATTGAGTATTGTACGTTCGCGTTAGGAATGCGTTTTTTTTTGTCATTAATCGCTGACCAATCAAATCAATCATAATTTGAAAATCAAGTTTACAGTAACCATTTGAAGTCATCCTTTCGAACGGAATAGTCGAGTCCTAATAATAATAATTACAATAATACACATTTACATGAAACACTTCGTTCTTAACACGAACGTACTACTTAATTTGCGATTAATCAATTTTAAATTACGGTCTTTGAAAAATTCTCTCTCACAAAGCGAGTAAAAAGTTAGGTTAGCTGTTACAATTTATCTGAGAAATTACCGCCATTCCAGTTTAATTTTTTTTTATCAAATAATTACGCTTAGTGAAATATTATTAAAAATATATAATCCAGTATTTTCGTAAATCTATATTTTTAGTCATACCCAGCATTCGCTTGCAGTTTGAATTTCACTGCTCCACCATACTCGAGGCTAGAACTGTCCAGACGGCTGACAGTGGCCATGGATTGTTACGCCGGCTCTACAACGGACGGCTGTGAGGTACCTAAGTCCTATACTCATATGGCAAAATACCTATTATGCTTCAATTCCAAAATCAAACTTTTTATAGCAACTTTTTATAACAGATATAAGTTTCTCGCTGTCTTTTCTGTCGTAGGTGTAACATCACTTTTATCTAAATATACCTACTCATATAATAAAACTTTAGAAAAGTGTTTTTTTTTTAAGTTGAAGATATAATATAAAAATAGAAGTCCAGGCGACTAAAAACGGAAAGCAAAACACGTCATTTTCCCTAATTTTAGAATTTTTGTTTATTTGCCTTTTTGTCTGTCTGTTTACCTGCCCATTGTCTGTCTGCTGGGATACATCAGATGTAGGTAGTCTACTTATGTATTTCTTGGAATAAATTACGGGATAATTCCTGTAAGTTTTTTGAAGCAAAAAATATTTTTACTATATTTTTTTTAATGACCATCATGAGTTGTAACCCGAAATGTACCTTTGAACAAGTAGGCCATTTTAAACTGGTTGGTGGATTTTATCAAAGGAGAATTTTGAAAGATAATTGGAATCGTTATAAAATAAGAAAAGTCACTAATCTCTACCAAAACTATTACCAAAAAAGAGTGATTTAAATATTATTATAATTCACGAATCACAGAAAAGTAAAAAATTAGGTAACAGTACTAATAATTCACCTAAACTGGTCATTCGTCTTTTGACAATTCTTGATGGAATGAATGGAAAATCAAAAAGTAAAAGGTTGATGAGTAATGTCATATATTGTAGATATTATGTTATGTATGTGTATATTAGTTTTTCACAAAGTACGAGGGTGAAGAGTGGGTGGAGCCAAGTCCGCTAACCCCCGGCAGTCACTACAACGCGCAGCTGTCCTTCCTCTCGGTGCTGGACGCTGACCCCGACAAGCTCATAGTCGACACGTGCGACCCTCAAGAACACTACTCCAGGAGTTTTTGCATGGTAATCACATCGTATCTCTAACATTTTTTTTCTTGCTAAACATTAGTGCCTTGTAACTTTTCCTTCTCCAAGTATTGTGCTTCACAATCAATAGTCCCCATATTTCCCGCCTTATCTACTGCTGCCGCCATAGTGACGTAGTTGTGTTTTGGTCCTGAGGTCGATACACTGAGGACAGCCACTCCCCTGCAAGATCTGTGGTGTCTATAGGCCACGGTTATCTCTTATCATGTGGCGAGCCGTGAGCTTTTTATTTATTTATAAAGGTTTAACTTGGGTCTTATTTTTGTTATGGCAAAGGAGGCAATTGAGCAAGCAGTTCACCTGATGGTAAGTGTTTACCGCTGCCCACGAATAATCGCAATACTAGGGTATTAAAATTACGTTGCCGATTTTTAAGGAAGGATTAGGCTATCTTTTTGAAGGTAATTAAGTCGTATTGCTTTGGTAACACGTAGTACGTGGCAAAAAATGCCTACAGAATCGCACAGTAGACGGCCGCCATGTATCTAGGTGGTGTGCGTGAAACCATAAATTTTATCGCGAGGACCTAGTGTGTAATTGAACAGTGACTTCGAGCACTCCCCATGGCAAATACGGTAGAACACACTAGGGAACTAACGTTTCTACGCAATGACAAACTGTCGAGCCTATAAGTAATATCTTGGTTGCCGACAACTCGAGTTGCTCTGCGTTGTATGTGGTTAAATGGAAAATGTTGGTGGTGGGGAGCCCCAGCCAAAAGATGAGAACAGTACCTACTCCAT
Source organism: Lasaia peninsularis (assembly GCA_018236625.1). NCBI lineage: Eukaryota > Metazoa > Arthropoda > Insecta > Lepidoptera > Riodinidae > Lasaia > Lasaia peninsularis. The sequence goes on from DVZL01000971.1 coordinate 5,381, forward strand.
ATGTGACCGTGTTTGCGCTTTATGAAGTCTATGCACAATCACCAACTTTAGTGTCTATACGTAGGTCGCAGTATTTAGTATTGCCATAACGAATTCCTTCTTCTTGCTTCTTTGAAATAAAACATTTTTTTACACCTGATAGTTTAATCAATAGATAGCTCAACTCACCTGGAAATTCTAGAAGGGATCGATTGTGGAAGTACTTACACTAGGAACTACACGCTTTATTTAAAGACGCTTAAATTATAACGGCCCTCGATTTGTATTGTAAATTCAGTAACAAATGTGCTAGTGATGTGTCGCAGTTGAGATGTAAGGAGCGCCAGTGCGGATGTTTGGACCCGTTGCGCCGAAGGCGAAGTGGACTGCAGCTCGCTCCCTGCAACGTCACGCAGCTTATGTGTCTGTGGTCCGCCAGCTTGGGTAATACTTTTTGTCTAAATTTCCGCATCAAAGAGGGTTATATTCTAAATTTTATTATCTTAATATTTAAAATTACGCGTCACGTTGTTCGTCCGCGATGGAGATTTATTCAAACTTGATAAAGTACAATTTTATCTGTCTTTAAAGATTGCATTGCGACAGGCATCTCAACTTAAAGACACAATGTAATTTTATTGCAAATAATTGTTTATATCGATTGTAACAGATGGTGATTGATATCCTTTAACTGGATTGAGTAAGTTCTTGATTCAATAGATGGCGCTATGTTAAAAGTACAAACGTTTATAGTACAATTTAATTAGCCTCCAAGATCTACCCAATAAATTATACGCATTTTGACAAATGCGCAGTTGGAGGTATTGAAAAGCATATAGATATATGAAGAAAAATAGGATTTTATTTTTTACAACAAGTCTTCTGACATTTCGTTTATGTAGGGTTCGCGAAGCCCTTTTAAGTATGAGGCCATGGGCGAGGGCCCACTGCGCCTATGCTACTACTGTATCTAATAAAATTACAGCCCTTACTTACGAAAAAACCTGAAGTTGTTGAAATTCAGGTAGATCCCAGACACTCTTCTGAAACATACCAGTGACCATCAGTATCTGCTTTTACACGTTAGTGCTATATGAAAGTACCAAACTACCTGAATTGTGGTTTTCCCCGTATTGGTCCGAATCCTCTGTGTAGAATAGACCAGGCAGTTCGTAATAGGTTATCAAGGTCCATTGCCAACAAGACCACTGGTGATAGAGTGCTGTGCAGCAACTCGCCCGGGTAGAGATCCACCGCTTAACCTATTTCTGCCGCCATAATGAAAATGTCGTGTTCCGGTCCGGAGGGTAGGGTAGCCGGTAGACAGCGGCGCACCTACAACAACTATAGTATCTATAGGCCACGGTTGTCTCTTACCATCAGAAGAGCCGTGTGATTGTTCAGGAAGCGAAATTCTTATTTCATAAAAAAATGAAGTTCAACATTTACTATCATATACTTATCAAAAAGACTTTTCCAGAAAACCACACTTGCAGTTGCTTACCTCGGTGTACCAAAGTGACCACGGATGTAGCGCTCGAGTCTAATGAAATGAACGCGTTGGCGTACAGCTTCAACAATATCTAGTCAGTATAGACTACATTGTATAAAACAATGTCGCTTCTCGCTGCTTGTTCCTATAAACTTATGCTTAAATGTTTATATTAAAAAACTTTCTTTAAAAAAAGCTTTTATCTAAAGGCGCTAAATCAACTAAATTTTCCTTTAAAACTTTTACTATCAACTAATAACGTCCCTATACAATTTATTTGTTATAAATGCTTGTCTCATTAAGGTTTACCTATGTAAATATTCTTTTAAATTGACTACATTGATCTAATTATATTTAATTTTTTTAACTTTGTAAATACGAGTAGCTTCACTACATATTATAAAAGAAAGTAATTTTTTTGTCTGTCCCTATGTAGGTATGTATGCTTAACTCCTTAAAACCAAACAAGGGATTTTGATGCCATTTTTTTCATAGATAGAGTGATTCAAGAGGAAGGGTTTTATGTATAAGTATAACATGTATTAACATACATATTAACATTTTAGAAACATCATGTTCCAAACTTTTAATCCATTTAGTTTACGGGTACGTGTTTAAAATTGAGAGATGTCAGTATCCAGTAGTATGAAGATGTCAGAGATGTCAGTAGGTAGATGAAAATGTCAGAGGTGTCAGTAGGTAGATGAAGATTTCAGTTTATTTTATCTACACTATAACTTTGTTTGTGTGTTTGTTTGTTTGCAATGAATAGGCTCAAAGACTACTTGACCGATTTTAAAAATTCTTTTACACACCATTCGAAAGCTACATTATGCACGAGTAACATAGGCTGTATTTTAGTTTGAAAAAAAAATAGGGTTCCGTAAAATATTTGGGTTTTTCGGACACAAGGTGTAAAAAATCAACCAGAAAAGTTACCTACTTATTTTGCGTACGCTGCCTAAGCTATAAAATATAGAACCATAAAGTGTTCTAACTAATTGTAAATCTTATAAATATCTACAAAGAAGTCCGCGACACACTATATCTACCTATGTCAAGTGAGGTACAACAACCATTTTTCTATTTAAAAATCTTGGCTTGACTAAATTTAGACGCGTTTATTTTACTCATGCTATTAATTCTTATGAAAATGAATTATTTCATCACTAAATACAGTTTATAGGTATTGATATAATATTTGGTCTTCGAATAATAAAAATTGGACGTTTGGTTTTGAAGTTATGGCGATATTAAAATATTACGATTTTGACATGATACTGGTAACGTTACAGTGATAACATAAACGAAACTACAGGCACGGTGTTGAGCATCATCATCAGGATTCGAGGGTCCAAAGTGTTCGTGGTCATTCCTACTGAAACATGGATCACTCTACTTTGTGAGTATCAAGTAAAGTGAAAGTAATATGAGTATTGTTGCATATGTTTATATCAACAGAGTATTTAATATTGAGGAAACTAGACAAGTACTTATGTAGGAATCGAAATAATTAGCACTCAATACTATGGGTATTATTAAAATACACACATCAGAAAATCTAAAGATGTATATTTTTTGGATCTTTTTGATGTTAAACACAATGTCTATATTTTTTCATTGTTAGTCTAATAACAAAAATTAAAATATTCTTTATCACACGTAGTAAAAACTTACGCACTTAAGCAACAAACTTTTAAACTTAATTAGAAAAAATGAAAATCGTACCTACCTACATTTTAGAACCACTTAGTAAGTAGGTACCTACCTACACAAGATTTAAAAAAAATTCATACCAATAGTTAGTTACCCAACTTTTTAAACAAAACGTAGAATAGTTGATTACAACATGGATTTTTTTTGGATAACGTTCACGTTATAAAACAGTCGAAGGATTTTTGGTATGTGTTGGTTAGTTGGTGTTGTAAAAATAAGAATTTCCATTTAGGTATTTATGCTAATTAATTCACATCTTTTGTTAACACCACAAATGTACCTACCTAAATGGTTCGATGTCAACCTTACGACGAAAGCACCTTGTAGGAAACAATACATTACGCTTTTTTTTTAATAAAAAGAAAATCAAGCAGACCTATTTTTTTTAAGGTAAAAAATATATTTGATGTAAAAGTGTTCCGTTCTTAACATGGTGTCGTAAATTTATAAGAATCTTGCCTAAATAATTTTATGCGTTGCCATAATTTTAAAACTGGAATACGATAGTAACAAAAATTGGATTTATAGCGTAGAATTAGGTAAGGCCTAGGTACTAAACTGGGCGCGGGATCGTAAGACTATGAAATGGCTTCGATTTTTTTTGTTATTTTTTAATAATTTCACCGATTTATATGTGTTTATGATCCTATAAAATACTAGCTGTGGCCGCGACTTCATTCGCTTTTTTATTCAATTATTTTATATCTACATTTCTTAAATAAAAGTAGCCTAATTAAATCAGCTAGCTGCCAGGGAAAATCCCGTCGAAATCAGTCCGGCCGTTTCTAACATTAGCGGGTACAAACAAACTGACAGACAGAATGAAAGACAGACAGACAAAAATTTAAAAAATACTATTCTGGTAGGTAGGGACATCCTTGTAACCAAACAAACGTACCTATCATTAATAGTTAAAAGCGGTTATTTTAATATTATAATATGTTATCCTCTCTCTCTCACTCAAATGTAAAGATTTGCGATCTCTTACTGAATTTTCTGTCAAGATTAATATTTGTTACCTATTTCAGTTTGATAAAAAAATACTAGGTACCTACATATTTTCCTTTTTTTGTTGTCAGTACTGTTTATCTTCTATGAAGCTGAAGGTACTACACAAACTATCTCTTTCTTGTAGGGCGAGGAAATAAGGACAGCTTATTGTGAGTTTGACAACTCCAAAAAAATAGTAAAAGTTGGCCAATCTAGAGTGAGTATTGCTAACTCACTCTAGATCTTCTTTTTTTGTTAGAAGTGTACTCTCCAGATAGTAGGTTACTACTTAGGTATCTGCATCTTTAGCTGCATTGATGATATCCTCACAAACGATAAGTAAAAATCTGTTATTTTACTGTTTCAGCGTCTTTGGGTGGCGTCTTCAATATGTTTTTAGGTGTGGGATTGTTCAGTGGGCTGGAGATCTTATTCCTGATCTTTGTGCGACTGCCCATCGCTCTACGAAGATCAACAGAAATTACCAATACTCTGGATTCTACCAACCACGGACATGCCGCTTAATTAACGGCCAAAATATATAACATTTAATATTTCAATGTTGCAAAGTGAAAAAGAGATAATCGTGCCGATTCTGACGTTCATTATCTAAACTTAGTAAAATGTATACATATTATTTAATATTTTGTCACCGTAGTTAGTCTTTTATTTATCGATTTATTCCGATAGATTAGCGCCTTTCTAATGTTGCGTACAAACTAACATAAGAGCAATATAAGTTGTGCCTCATTCTTTTGCTAACTTTGAAAGAGGATAGCGATAACTTAAAATAAATTTAGATAACACGCAGGAGAAATACTACTGATGTCGCCAAACTATTATGATCAAACGTAATTATGAACAAACAAAATCAGGCTCTCCAGATTTATACACTAAGCATAAACCAGGTAAAATAAAGTTAAGAGACAACCTTTGCTTATAGATATCTTATTACTATCGTTAAACATAGAACACAATACTGCCGACTATACTATTTCGGCTAAGTAAGTGGAGACCTAGAGGTGGTCATTATTACAATAACAGATTATAGGTATCATATGTAATATAAATATTACGAAATTATTGAATTCTTACTCATCGTCATACGTTATTATTGTTGACTGTTGTTAGAGCTTGTCGCTTCTCTGACTCCGATTTTATACTTTTTGCCAATCGAAATAATGTCGAAATAAGAGTAAGAGAGGTAAAAAAAGCTCGTCACTTCTCTGACTACGATTTTATACGTTTTGCCAACTAATAGCTAATAATAAAATAATAGTTTACGACAACAGTTATTGAAAAATAACATAACAGTATAATTCGTTATTGGCATATAGGCGTTATTGCCACCTCTAGACTGGAGTCAATTTACCTTATTGCTAGTCAAGCGTCTAGAAATATTCACACACAAATTTGGTAGCTTTTTAGGTAGAAGTTGTTACTAGGCTTTCATCAATGGCGCCATTTAGAACCATAAAAATAGTATTCATATATAAATTAAAATATTATTTTATTGTTATATAAATTTCACCAATAAAAAATAAATCCAAGTAATATTAGAACTTATTCTTATTTACAACGTGTTTTATCTTTGGTGTATGGTTGAATGTGAATTCCACCGCCTGTTCATATATTAATATTATATTAACGTAGGTATTACAAAAATAGTGCTCTGGGTAAATGTTCGCGCCCTTGTTTCTAATTATCCTCTAGATTAGGTAGCCAACCCTGATTCTCTCCGATATAGAAACGGGATAAGGCTAAGAGAAAGATGAAGAAGAAAGGAGGTATTAAAAACTAGGATTATTTCATAATGCACTTATCTGACGTATATGTAGGGTAATCCTTACGCGATTTGCATCGTTGTCTTGTCGCGTCTATTCTTACGAGTACAACTCTTAATTATATTTTACCTGTTTGTAAAATATAATTAAGCGTATCATTTTGGCTAGGTAGGTATATATATTTTTTTTTATGATAATGGAAGACAAAGAAGCGGACGGATTTCCTGATGGTAAGAAATACACGTCGCCTATAGACACCAAATCTGAAAATGGCGCGTTGCCAATCTGAGGCTGGGATGGTAAGCCTCTTACCGGCTTCCTTACCCTCCAAACCAGAACACGACAATGGCGAGCATTTTCGCTATGGTGGTAGGAATAGATAAGGCGGTGGTACCAATCCGGACAAGTCGTTGCAAGATTCTACAACCTAGTAAATATTTAAGAAGCAATCGTTCTTAACAGTTGGGTTTAAGTAGCAGCCTTATCAGCTATTAGTTAAGCTCGATTTAAAATGCTTTGTCAACCAATGCTGTATGTTTTGGAAAAATATATGTATATTATAGGCAATGTTAATACTATAAAATAAATAAATATCGTTTTCCTTGTATCCCGAAAGAGTAGGCAAAGGTTCCATGGTGTGACGGGGCACAATTCTGTTTGTGCGGACGCATCGGGCATTAATCAAATCCCAGGTAAAGTTATGTTTTTATTTATATAAACTGAGAAAAACTCATAGATCAAGTTACCTTACCCAGGACTTCATGCGTTAAAGTCGCGTATCAACTACGCTCGTCCACAGGGCACAGCGTAAGTAAAGTAATATAACGGCTGTATAAACTAAGTCCTTAGACTTTGAAAAAAAGAATCGGCAATTGTAGGTATTTTTTTTATGTACTTTATTAGCAAATCTAATAGAGAGATGGCGATTCTTTCCGAAAAAGTACGACTTTTAAATCGATTCGAATCGTAAAATAATGAATCGATGCACAAAAAATCGAGGTCTAAAAGATCGATTTCTAAAAAAATCGATATTTTTAAAGTTTGTGATAACAATGTAATAATTATAAATCAAATTTAAATAAAAACAAAATAAAAATTATAATTAACGATTTCTTATCGGTAGATATCATCAGAGAATATTATGATAGCAATTCATAATATATTTACATTTATTCGTTTTTATGAAACTAATAATTGTAATTAAAATTATTTTAATTACAGTTATGTGTTTTCTATAATTATCCGGAGTCACTTCAAAGCTTTTTCTAATAACGTCAGAATTTTATTAGTTAAAAAATATCCATTTACCTAAGTTAGTTAATAACATAAGTTTTAAGGCTAACTGGGTAAAAATTATTAGAAAATGATTAAAAATGCAGATTATAAAATTTTTCAAAACATGTTTACTAATGTAGCTGAATGCAAGCCACGCCTTTGCCTATAAAAAAGTTAAGTATCGATACGACCCCCATCTTATCAGCATCACTAACATAAACTGTTATAGGGTACAAGGTTCGCCGTGCCGAGTATATTATCTTCACAGAAAAAAATCGAATGTCGATTTCCAAAGGTGATATATCGATTCACTGAATCGTTCCAGTGCTATGCATCGATATAAAAAATCGATCTTTTTGGGATCGAAAAATCGATTCTTCGATTAATCGATCTCAGATCGTCATCCCTAGACTCTGATATCGTTATCCATCGTTATCTGTGTCCTGTGATTGTCATGTCACCAATCACCATAATGTCACCCAAAGACTACTATAGGATACCGGAGATGTCACCTATTCAATACTTGTGAAGGGTATAATGTTGTTTTTGTCGGAAACACATTTCATAAATAAATAGGTACAACGAACGCTGTATGAAGTGAAATTAATTTAAAAATACGTTAACTACACTTTTAAAGTTAATTAGTTATTAAAATTTGTAATCAAAAATGTCATCGTGGAAAAAGGCTGCGAAAGCTAACCAAAAAACTCACAAAGAAAGACACCAACCGGAGTCCCGAAAGCACTTAGGATTATTAGAGAAGAAAAAAGATTACAAGAAACGTGCCCAGGATTACCACTCTAAAGGGAGAACTCTCAAATTATTACGTAAAAAGACACTTGATAAAAATCCTGATGAATTCTACTTTCACATGGTCAATTCGAGAGTTAAAGATGGAGTAAGATGATTATTTATTTCTATTCTTTTAAATAACAGTTTTTCCAAGAAATGCCGTCATCCATAGCTGTAATTATCCCTAAACCATACTATTTCATAAGGCATGAGATCTAAGATCTGCAACATTATTTAATCGTTACGTCCTATTCAGGTTATATTTATGCTTCTGGTTTAATGGATTGGCTACATTTCTAAGGTAGGTACATAGAAAGATGATATAGATGTCACTTATGTCTTAACATATCATGGGGCTTGATGACTGTGAAAGAAATATATGATAAGTTTTGATTTAGAGTAAATATTACATCACATATTACTAAGACCACCTTGTTGATCAAACGGTTAGTGTATACCGACTAACTACAAGACCTGTTTGATTCCAGACAGCTACAGGCATTTGTGTGATGAACATAATATATGTCTGTATTTCTGGGTCTGGGTGCTTATTAAATTTATTCCAGTATCTGTTTAGGTATGTCTTTATGTTTGTATTGTTGTCTAAGAATACTTATTTATGTAGCACATTTATTTTAAGATACATCATGAGGTAGAGAAAGAAGATGAATATACTCCTGAACAAATTAAGCTAATGCAGACCCAGGACATCAAATATATAAACATGAAACGGACTATTGAAAGTCGTAGAATACAGAGATTACAGGTAATATTTAGTAACTAATATTTTTGCTTCTATGGCTGACAATGTTGTGTACTTTTAAACTCTTTAAAGTTGTTATTTGTTGTAAATATGTTTGATAATTGTTTTCCATTGATTCCCTGTGCAGTCTCAGTTGCACATGACAGAGGTAGCAGATGCAACACCTAACACACACATATTTTTTGTGGATGAAGGAGAAGAGAAAGACTTTGACTTGGCAAAGAGATTGGACACTCACCCCTCTCTGATTAACAGAAAATCCAATAGACCAAGATTATCAGATTTAAACAAAATATCACTACCAGAAATAAATGAACAGGTGAGTTAATTTTTATTATATTATCAAAATGTTTGCACTCTACAATGTTTGTAGAGTAATAGTAAGGTTGGAGGTAGAGAGGGAATGAAAGTGTAGAAATAAGAAAGTGTGCGCTTTAATGGTTTGGTCATGTAGAAAAAGTGAAAGATGAAAGATTGATAAAACAGATATACAATGCGAATAAAATTTAGGGGGCTGTAGGCACCTAGGTTTATATTCCAGGACCTAAAATTTATTGTATTATCAGAGGGTAGTGTCAAGATTTTAAAATAATAACTGTTAAGTCACTTTATATGAATCGAGTCCTTTCTGCTTAACTACATCCAGATAATGTAACATGTTCAGGACTCATATATTGTGAAAACGTGATATATTTTGTCATTCGTCACTTAATGTCCATATTCATAATTTTGAAAATAGCAACTTATTGCACTTACAATGTATTTTTTGCCACTCTTGTAATATTTTTGGCATGCTAAACAACTTCATAATTTTCCTTAACTGTTCAAGGTTTTGGAGTCAGCTAAAAAATCAAAAGAGAAAATATACAAAGAGCTGGCTAAAAGGATAGAGAGGGAAAAGCATTTAACAGTGGTGCAACAGAAGATGGAACTAAAGAGGCATTTACAAGACAAGTCCACACAGATTTTGAAACCGAAAAAAGTACAGAGTGGAACAAAAGAATCAGCTCCTGTGTACAAATTTCAGTATTTTAGGAAAAAATAAAATATGCAAATAACTTTTTTTTCATTTAATAAATAACTGTAGTTTATTAATACATGTTTTTTGTCAAACTTATTAGTACACTTGTATATCACATGAATTCAAAAATATTTTAAATTCAGCAGATAATTTATTACAACTGCAATTTGAGAGAGATAAGAGACAAATTATTTTTTTATAATAAATTTTTAAACAGCGGTATTGTCAGAGTCAATTATTCTTTAAATTAGTCCTATGCACCCTTTACTAGACAATTTTAGAATACTGTCTCTGTTTCAAAATTGGAAAATTAATTGCAATGATCTATGTTGAATGGTAGATAGTACCTTAATCCATTAAAAAGTTTCTTTAATTGTATGGTAAAAACAATTTTACAGCAAAAATGCATTAAAATTATTAAAAATGTCATTGCGTTTTTTAAATTTAGACATATTCTACTGAGGACATCCTTAAATATATTTTAAGAATATGTTAGATAATTATCTTCTATAGCAATTGAGACAGTATTGTAATATTCTTTATTTATTTTAAGTAAATATCACAATCATAAAATTAAAAATGCAATCAGTAATAAAGTTAGATTTGTACATTTTCTGTTGTACACATTTTATCTACTTGTCCTATATTGTAAACTAGTATTGACAATATTTTTTTCATAAATGACAATGTTTTTAAAGCATAAAAAGTTTTAGCAATAATGAAAACCAGATATTGAGAGGTTATTTAGTACTATTTGAGCTTTACAAAGTCACAATTAGACTAAGATGAAAACTAATATTTGAAATTCAGATTAATATTTGGTAACTATTAAAATAACCAAATGTTTATAATAGCAATGTATTTTTGATTTTCACATAACTCGGTGGGTATTTGCCTCATCCAAAGAGAGACTTATCTGTTAATGTGCCAGGAAACCATACATATTGGAATGGTTGTCTGGGGATTATGACTGATGTCTTTACATATTTGTATACCAAACATATTTTACAAATCTATAGCTCTGAAGTTCATATTACTTGTCATATCATGTTACAAGCTTGTAATAAGAAATCCAATCTGCTTGAGAAATAAAAAGTAAAATCATTTCAGGAAAAAAGGGATCTTCGACAGACAGCAAGTTAATTTTGACATGACTATGTTGTTGTTGCAGTGTGTGTGTAGTATTGGGTATGTGGGATTCTAGCCCACTACATAAATAATATTTACGAAGACCCTTAACGCTAGGTGTGGTCATGCTTTTACCAATAGCTATGTAATATCCATTGTAATTTATTTGAATAATTTTCAGAAGTTTACTCAATAGGACAAGTAATTTATAAATTTAAAGTATACTTAATAATTAAAAATGGATTGATGTTAAATAAACTAGTCATTTTCATATAAATAATTCCTGAATCCTGGTTCTGAGGATATTAGACTCCTAGCATGAACATTTATAGCCTAGTTGAATCATTAATTGCCACCAAAAATTGTGACATTCTCGATATAATTGTGTTAAATAGACATATTTTTTTAGACATAACTTTTGAACAATATTCATGTTGTACTGATGATTTTTATTTTGGCACAATCCAACGACGAATGGTGAAAATATTTTTGTAATAAAATATGTCAATTGACACAAGGACCCAACTGTGATGGCACCAGCGCATACATATTTAGCCCAACTGTCAAAATTTTCACTCCATCGTTCAATTATAAGTTATATATGGGCATTTATTACAAGTATAAAAAATATTTTTTTATCCTAAAACGAAATACAAATCTTAAAATTAATGGTATGTGAAGTTTAGCAGACATATTTTAATGTAAGCTTCACTTGAGCATTTCGTAATAAAATAAAAGACTTAAATCTAATGGTGTTCGTAGATAGCAATTGTATAACGTTTTGTTACATTTTATGACAAGATAATATCATTTTCTATAATTTTTAGACACTGATATAATCGAGCTATAAAATGTTATTAATTACAATGATTTTTACTGGAATAAAGTTTGTTATATTACATTGTTATAGTAGATGCAATATTTGTAAACTTGTTTAACGTCTCTAAGTGCTTTAGTGCATTTGATGAAGTAGTCATTTTTGTTAAACAATGTAGGTCTTTACAGACTCCAATAAAGTATAACAAATAAACAATTTTTAACATGTCAGTCTATAGAGTCATCTACATAATTTGCTGAAAACTTGAGATCTGCTAAGTGCTAAGGAGTCAAGACTGTAGTAGACATAACATTCATTCAAGGAAATATTTCTTGATCTATAACAACGTATAACTTTTATAATATTTTTTACAATTGCTATGCAATATAAGTTTGAGAGCACCATATATAATGTAATATTGTCTAGGGTAACTTATCGGTAACGGAGTTAAGTCTTTGGTTCACTTATATCTATGATCACAGTTACCACAGCACGCACTTGTGTTCGGGGTTCATGGGCGAGCCCTCGGGGCACTGCCAGGCCTCCGCGAATTCCTCAGAGTTGCTGAGGGTGCCTATCACACGAATCTTGTTGGGACTGTGGACCCCCTCCACCATTTTTGATTTTAGAGCACCAATTGTTGAATTGCCACACCAAATCTATGACAACATTAACAAACGGTCGTTGTTTAAAAATATATCACAAAAGAAATCACAAAAAAGAACTAAACAAAAAATGAAGTCAATGATGACATGAAGAATATCCGTTACTTTTAAAGTATGAGTAACATTGTAAAAAGAAGAAGAAAAGAAGTCTTGAACAGAAGTGGCATTCACAAACTTGTTTGGGAAAACTATTGAAAAGAAAAGTTTTAATCCATTATATTAATTAGCTTTGCAGATATCCCGCTGGCTTTTGATATGGTTATATTTTCGTGTTTACAAATGCAACAGCGGGAATCTGTGTACGATATCACTTTATTATTTCTCAAAGCAAATCGCAAAAAGACGGATTAGTAATACAATAAGTCGTCCTATATAGAATTATGTCGGTTTTGGAATTTTGAAAATTGACTACGGTGTATTACAAGGTGTATCTTATCGTCGCTACTTTTCAATACTTTTACCATGAAATTAAAGGTTCTATGGAGATCATAATATTAACAAAGACCCGTCGACAATATTAAATGTCTATTTCATTATTTTATCGGCCGACTATCTCTTAAGTCGTTTTGATTTTATTAACTCTACAAAACTTGCGGGATAGGCAGGAAGACTTACTCGACAGGGGTTCGGCTTCAGTCTAGTGAGCCAGCAAATAACTACGCGTTGAGGACGGGTATCCGTCAAGAGCGTAATTTACAGATAATCCGTTAGCTTTGTGGCTTTCACTTATCCCCGTGTTGGTCCGGGTCTTCTGTAAAGAATAGACCAACTGCCTTCCTACCGGGCTGCTCGTAAGAGGCGACCATAGGTCAACTGGGTCACCACCGACATGACGACTGGTGGTAGAGTGCCGTACAGCAACTCGCCCGGGCAGAGATCCACCGCCTTACCTATTGCTATATTCGCTACAATGACTGTCGCGTTTCTGGAAGTTAGGGTAGCCGGTAGACTTGCACATAAGGTCTAACAGAACGACCTTTTTTTAATAAGTGACTAATTAGTTGCTTAACCATGTGTCTATTTTATAACTTCACCGAACTTTGTGGACGAGAAGAGTGCTCAGTCGGAGAATTAATTCCATCTGCAACGGCAACACCAGGGGCTGTCTCCCGGGAGACCGAAGATAGCGGTGCACTTATGGTGTCTAGGGGCTACGGTAGTATTTTATGGTGTCCTATGTTCGCTGTTTTATCCCATAAAAAATTCATCTTTTTTGTATCAGCGGTGTGTGTGTGTGTGTGTGTGTGTGTGTGTGTGTGTGTGTGTCCCACGCACCTGAGCGAACCCGAGGAAGAAGAGTTGGTCGGGCGTGTAGTGGGGCAGGCCGGGCAGCAGCGCGCGGCGGTCGGCGGGGTGCCGCGCGGCGTGCAGGCGGTAGGCGGCCAGCGCGGCCCGCAGCCCGCCGTTGTCGGCGATGTTCTCGCCCTGCGTGTTGAACCCGTGCACCTGCACACCACTCACGAGTTACCACTCACCACTCACCACTCTACCGCTACACATTTGTTAGGTTACCGCAACCAAAGGGCAAAAACTGTATCTTTAGTCTATCCATCCGTCTGTCTGTCACCAAACTGTATCTCATGAGTCGTGATAGCTAGACGATTAAAATTTTTACGGAGATAAAATTTTCTAAGAACCTACTCATTCCTGTTGCCGCCATAACAACGAACATCCCATATGGCGAACGAGCCGTCGCGTCCGACTTGTAACTTTAATTATTTTAATCGTGATATAATTAAACTGAGTATTTTTAATTTTAGGTATAATAACCCCCGTGTTATAGGCTAACTGCCTTCCACCCAGGCAGCTCGTAAGAGGCGAGCACAGGGTCTATTGTCACCAACACCGTGACATTGACTAGGT
>DVZL01000972.1:0-19664 GCA_018236625.1 Lasaia peninsularis
ACTAAGCTATTATGTGGAACATCTTTATGTATACCCTATTTAAGCAATAAATGATTATATTATTATTATTATTATTAAGGTTGTTGTGCCGAATTAAGAACTTGAGAGTAAAAAAGGTTGGTCTCAAAAAAACTTTTAAAGTGAAGAAAAAAATGAAAAGGCCAATCTTACTACAACAATTTAATGCGGATCCCAACGTCGCTTAATCCGACCCTGCCTCTTTTTAACAATATTAATAAAAATGTTAGCTTCTCACTTCTCCAGCGTTCACTAAACCAAATACACGTTTAGTATCAGATGCAAACAGCTGAACAGTTTAAAGTCTCAGCTATGTCTTCAGTAATTATTTTTACGCAATTAAGTAGTTACTATTTACAGCAAAAGATTGACATTTCAGCTTTAGTTTGATAACGCAACATAGCTTTGGTGTCTATAAGACGTCGAGTCTTTTTTATCATCGCGTTCTAAAAGTGTAACAAATACGTATATGTAAAATATATGTATACCTATACTTTGTATATATATAAAAGTACTTTGTATGTATCATTTTAAAAAGTGGAAAAAAACTATTCCGATGAGTTTATTTCCTCGATCTTTGCAGAGAATTGTTGCGATCTGATCCGTAAACTTTAAATTATTTAAACAGATTAATTAAACAAAATATATACAGATACTATATCCTCATATCTAAAAGCAATATTATTACAATACTGCTAACCGTCTACGTGAAATAAAGTTATTTTTTGCGTTGACTCATTGTCGGTATGACTGAAAGAACATTGCTTTAATGCTTCACGATATGGTTCTAAAATTCTATTAGTAAAATTAATTCAGTTTTATAATAAATTGCAGGGTTATGCAATATTATTACTATAATGCAATATTATTATGATACTGCTAGCCGTTTAAGTCAAACCGTGACTTTATTATACGTGAAATATAGTTGCTTTCTACGTTGACACATTGTGGGTATAATTTAAGAAACATTGCTTTAATGCATCACGACAAGTTTCTACGTTTGTATTCGTAAATTAAATCAGTTTTTTTTAATAAATTGCAGGATTACGACGCGCAAGATCTTCTAGAGTTTGAAGAGACAATACTTCAAGGTGTGGAATACAGCAGTGAGGGTAAAATAAGTAGGAAACAACTGACCATGATCCTCCTCGCTCTTGCCAAGCATAACCAAGAGGAAGAACCGAGCACACCATAAGGGCTAACCAGCTCCATCAAAAATCCGTCCTAGTGTCTAAACGAATTAATACGACATTTGCATAAATTAAAAAAAAATAGGCCCGAGCTCAAAATTCCTAATAAAAATAATATTAAGTATACGAAATAATAAATCAAACTAATTAAATCGGAGTAAATGTTTTTCATAAATTTATAAAAAAAAATTCACCTCTGGTAAGATTTGTCTTCGTGTCTAGCTGACAACGCTCTGCCATTTGAACTACCAACTGGGAATTCAAATCCGACGGTGAAATTCTTAATACCATTGTTATCAATCACGTCGGTGGTTATATTATATAGCTACACAAGAAAATACAATATAGATATGAGTTCCATTTCTATTTGAGGAATAGCTTTCTTCATTTAAATATTTGTGAAAATTTATCCCACTAACAGAAGGGAGGTAAAGTTAAAATATGTTAAATTTTGTTATGAAAATCTATTTATAATTGTAGGTATAATTTTATAAATAAACTTATTAATTTTTTGTTATATTATTCTATTATATTCAACACTAATAACTGATTTAATTAACAAAATACGTATTTTTAACTGACAAACTTTTAATTTATGCAAATGCTGCTCAACACGGCCCTGTATTTTGTAGTGAGATAACTTAAATTTGTAGAAATGTATTAATTTTATTAATTTACTAATTGTTTACAGTACTTTCATATTCATAAATAGTCTGTATATGTACTCATTTATTCATGTAAAAAGGGGTGTAGACGCAAGAATCGATATACTTGTTTAGATACTCGACATTTTAACCAAATCGCATTAGTTTTTAATATTATTAGTAAATAATTACACCGGCACACAAAAAAAATTAAGTAGAATGTGCATTTGACCGGACCTACCTACGGGTACGTAATTTGGTCCGCTGAATCCGAATTCGAAGTCAGTTTGACCCCTACACCCTCAAATTTCGAGAAAACTTCGAGAAATCGTAAAAATGATGAAAATCGGCAGTTTTAATAATAAAAAATTTTTTTGGAACTAAACTAAATTTTCATGTATTTCGATCCGCTGAATATGAATCGAAACTTTATTGAGACCACGAGCCGTTTTAAATGTGAAAAAATCACACAAAACTCTCGAAAATCGTTGGCTAAACGTGAGTGCATAAGTATACATTCACACTATTGCAGATATGGGCATGACGAATTTTATATATTTTAGAAAACAGTTAAATATGAAATATGAAGAAGTATGAGTATGAAGAAGACTTTATGTAAAGTATAAAATATTATTTTAACAGTCTAGCAAATAACATGCTAAATTAATTTTGGTTTTCTATCCACAACTTCAAATCGTACCGCTTCTGACGTCTAGATACATTTATTTTCTAACAACAGTTATATTTTCGATCGATTTTTTGCCTCCAAATATCATAAAATACTTATATTTGCCTCGCATCAAACTTGAGCTCAAGGCCTCATGGATATGCTATAAAAATATTTTTATATTTATATTTCTTGTTTGACTATGGATTTCCGCAAAGTAAATGACTGACTCTATTAATTTAAATTTATATTAACAAATTCGTTTTGGACTAGTCACTCACCTTACGAAAATATATTTTCGAAAAATTAACGTACATGTATGTGTACTCGTAAATGCATATTATGTAATCTGCCTACTCCTTCGGTCATATGGGCGTGATGATACTTTTTTTAGTACTTTACAAAGATCAGAGGCATAGAAAACGATAATTTACTGAGATAAGACAATAACCTAATATATAATGAATAAAATATTTCCTTGGCCAACAATTTTTGTCTTTCAATTCCTTTAACGACAAAAAACGTCAAATTTTATTAAATAATTATGCAGCCTTAACTTATGAATATGATCGTACTCTATAAGTCTCACCTTGACGTCTTAAAGCAATATTATTTTAATAATATAATAATTACGCTAAATACGGCCGTATTTGCCGGCAATATAAGTCGCAGTTTACATTGGAAATTCAGCATTATTATAATGATATTGCTCTAAGACGCCACGGTAAAACCAGAATTATTGTTTGTTATAATTGCAATTAATGTTATAAAAACACCATTGTACTATCTATACGTGTTTGTATTGCTATAAATGTATTTATTTATTTATATATAAAAGTAATTTTAATGAATGTTAAATGTTAGAGATATCTTTAAATGTGTTATAATAAAATCATCAAAAAGCCAAAGTGAATGCCAAATATTTCAAGACTTATGCAAATAATAAAATATTTTCGTAATACAACACGAATATTTTAGTTATTCACTTATATTAAAGAAATATTCTCGTTTCCATACATATCTAAACCTAAATGCTTAGATGGATAATATTCATAATAATTAATTGCATAAATATTCAAAAAAATAAATAACCAAAAATATTTTTTATTCCAAAAATATATAGGTCTATTTTTTAATGATTAAAGTAGGTACCTAATATATTTAAAGAAAAAAATATCCAAAATTAACAAGGACTTTTCATAATTTTCATAACTTAGACTAAAATTAATTATAAATATAAATATGTGCAGATGAGCAACTAGTACTTCACTATAATAACTAGCCAACAATATTAAGTTTGAATTCTACAACTCAACATAAGACAAAATACAATCTGGCCATAAAGTACCGAAAAATGTACGATTTATTCCAGATTTTTAGTAGGTACATATTTGGATTAATCCGACTCCAGAATCTTGTGGTTCCTATCCAAAGAAAATAGAGAAACAATCGAACTCGACATGACATTATCTGTTGAAACAATCTTCGAAGATAATATTATAATTAAAATTATCGAAAAAGGACGAGATCTATCATTCAACAACTATAGAACTTTTCTTTGTTAATTGATAGAATCAGGTGATTTGCAAAGATCTATATTTAAACTAAAATAAAATTATTATTTTGCAAACTCCGCCCAAAATCAATAGTATAGTGCGAATAGGTGAAGACATAGAATGGACTTTCGCTTCGCAACCGAAGCATCTTCAGGAGAACTAGACTGCACTCCACGACTGTAGAACTAGTCTTCTTTGTTAATATTTCCATTATATATATCCGTTTTTCTTTAACAAATATAATTGATCCATAAATTATAAAAGCTAATATTTCTTTCTCCATGTCCATAATTCATAAAATTCCCTTAGAGTTACCGTAGATCACATTCATGGATACTGACAGACAGCTAGCTTTTTTTATTTAACGATAACGACCGATTTTTATTACACCAATTAAACTAAGTATAAGGCCTATCCTCGTACCAAACAAATTTACACAAAAAATCTAAAATCTGAGTTATTTAATCAAAAAAAAAATAAACAATGGAAGATTTTTGTCTTTAACAATTAGAAATACCTGTTGGCTGTTAATATTTGAAAGTTACAATTTCAACCGCTAGAAAGGTTTTTAATACAGCGTCCGCTTAAACTAATAATGAAATCACTGTTTGATAATTAAAAATTATCACTCTGTACCTACCTACCTGCCCGTAAAAGTATGTGGTAATTGATAACCCGACGACATTCGAACCGCCTAATATTGACAGCTAATAACAGTTTGTATGACAAAAATGTTTGATTTTTCCGTTGTTTGATCGATGTTTATTTCAAAATAAAATCTTTTTAATTTTTTTTCTCACGCATCTTTCACAATTCACCCCTACGAACGTAATTTTAGACGGTATTCAACAAATTCAAGTTATAAAATAATCCCAATACGTTTTTTAAACACTCTTCTCGGCTAGTGGTATACCCGCTATATTATGTTTCTATTTATTATTCTCTTTTATCTCGTTGTGGCTAATATTTAAAATAAGCTTTAAGGCATTGATGTTGTGATCATTAAGTATTAACTTTAAGCACGGAAGCACAAATGCTGAGATATTTATATTGTAAATAATATCAAGTAATAAAGATATGTTTTTATTGTTTATTTTTTATTTTAATACTAAGGAACAAAGATCCAGACAAATACACAAAATTTAAATGTTCGAAATATCAAAATGACAGCTTTATGCATAATGAAAATGAATATATACACAAATTCTAACATCTGTCTGTTTGTTCCGGATAATTTACGAAATAGCTGCATACTTTTTTAAGGGATGAGACAGTATAGGCTATTTAAAATATTTTTAGTTGGTCCTTTTCATGTCATTAAGAAATTATCCAAGTCTGCGCCTTTATTTGTTTCAAATTCCAATTGTAGAAAATAAATAAGAAAATAGGTACAACCCACACATAGAGGCAGGTATTAACTTAGACTAGATTAGACGTACGGCTACCTCACATAGGTACCTCAAGCGAAAACATTCGACTTAAGAAAGAAAAATAAGATTGATGTAATACCTTAAGCTTTATGATAGGACTTTGTTTCTTTACTACTGAGGTACCTGCAATCTTCTACCTCGTTTAACCGAAGGACAGTTTAAATCTAGCATCTCTGCTCTATGTATAATATTCATTTCTCTACGGCGACTTTTAATAATTATTCTTGAATGGGAATAGCATAGCGAACAGGCACACTGCTTTTCAAATACTTAGGAAGAGACAACAGCTGTGGCCTATAGACACAATGTATGTTGTAGTGTTGTAGGTGCATCGCTGTCCTGTGGTCGAGATGTTAGGCCTAATGTCCATGTCTACCCTCCAGTCCGAAACACGACAATGTCTTTATGGAGGCAAGAATAGGTAAGGCGATAGATCCCTACCCGGGGAGTGCCTGCACAGCACTCTACCACTAGTGATCTGGCTGGGAGTGCCTAAGTTAGCCTATGCTCACCTCTTACATGATCTACTCTAAAATGGAGACCCGGACCAACACGGGGTTCTTTCGCATTAAAAGAAAATTGCAACTTATTAGAAATAGCATCGTTAGCGTAATACTAAGAACGGGGATTAAAGATCTGGGGGGCTAGAACGTGCACTATCGTCACGACGCGATCGCGTCTATTTGCGCGATTAGAAATGTCAAACTCAAAAAATTGTACTATAACTACCACTGTACTACGCTTCATGCCACTAAACATATCTAAAAAATTACTTCTGCGTATAAAACGGTTAGCGCTCAAGATCCGTGCCGGCTACTGTATAGATTTTTTAAGATTGACATTTCTAATCGCGCAAAACGACGCGATCGCGTCGAGACGATAGTGCACGTTCTAAACCCCCTGTCTACTTTGATTTATTATTATCTGTCCTAAAAATTACACTACTTACACTTGGAGTAAGGAAAAGAAGATATAGGTAAAGTATGAGTACAATCTTACGATAGTAGACAAAGAAACAAGTATTTTTTTTATAATAGTAACTACACACCTTTGCAGGTCGCACCTGCTTAGTAGTCTAGTCGGCTCAGCTTAGTCGGCTCAGCGATGGTTCTTGCTTTTTACTCAATAGGTCAAAATCCCGTATATGATATGTATAATATAGTACGGGATACGTAGTACAAAGGTTTCGACTTAATACTATCAAGCTAATTTTTCTCAAGTAATTTTCCCAAAGTCCCCGATCCCACGCTCTGAAATTTTCAACACCAGCTAATACACTACTCTGAAATTAATATTTTACATTATGTCCATAGACATTTTTTTTAGTTTGACCATGCAACGACAGCTGCAATACTACAGTACTGGAATAGAATTAATAATTACCTATCTATAATTGCAACTAAGTTCTTTGTTCAGCAACAGTCTTAGGCGAGCGTAAAAAGCATAACACGATTTATTCTCGTAATTATTGATTTTGTGTGTTACTTCGTTCCGATCAAGGATATATAAACATGGAACTCTCAAATAATATTAAGTTAATTTATTTCAATAATAGTAATAACATAAATTGAAATAGTATTTATTACTATTTTAATTATAATAGTGTTCTGACAAAAAGCAATGTAAAAAGCATATTCGACATACTTATAAATAATTTTGTTTCATTTCAAAAACAATGGGATTTGTTTAGGCAAAGTAGCTATAGTCATAGGTTACCTTAGGACTATATACTAAGATAGTTTGCTGTGATTACGAAACTAATATATAATTATTATGTACCAAAAAGTAGGAAGTAGACATTAAATTTATTGATTTTTATTATAGCAACATTAAAGACAGACGCCATTGCGTTACCTTGTCTATTGAATTTTGTAATTTATTGTTTTTCACTGCCACTGAATTTGCACGCGGTCAACGAAAGTATTCTATTATTTATAGATTACTGCAAAAAAGTTAATTATGGGGGTTGATGTTCAAACAATTACACCAGGAGATGGTAAGTTTGACGATTTTTTTATAAGTATAACCTAAACTTGAATGACTGGCGACTTCAGCGTCGGGACTCCTCAGTTAGTTAATGAAATCTTCCATCTTTTACAGTATTAGCTGTTTTATCTTCATTGTTATTACCTAGACCTGATTAATCAGATACTAGTATAATTATTGAGTTGAGTAGTTATCGGACCTCAGAAAATCGATATAGCTCTAGTTCATTCACTAAATGACGTTGAAAATATGTGTTTTGGTTAATTTCCTGTACTTATGAGACCAACAATTTTCTAAAATGAGGTGCAATAGCCACCCGGCTTGCCAGGAATACCCAAATCTATAGAAGTATTTATAGGTTATCTGAATACGTTTAACACTAAATTACTTAAAGTAACTAAGTGAATAGCAAAAACTCTCTTGGATTGATATTAATTTCGTCCCTGTAGTCGTTTCATGAGATAACTTTCTACATTACATTAACTCATTACTTGGCTTCTAAGGTACTGTACTGTATGGGGTACAGGACTACACGAAAAAAATATGTAACAGTATATCATAATTGTGACAGTACGACATTAAAAATACCTTCACGCCTATTATTCCCGAAGAGGTAAAAGTGTGCTAGTATATCCACGACTTCAGCCGAAGTCTAGTAGATATAATACAACACCCAAAATTAGCCAAGGTACTAAAGCCTTTGATGTGATAGGTGGAAAGCCTATCGCCCCTTCGCTTCGGCTACATTTTAATCCTGGTCAATATAATGCTGACTTCAAATAATCTGAAAAATATTTAAGAAAAGTTGCCCCACCTGCGAATTGAATCCAGGACCCTACACCGCTAACTGTCTTAACATATGACAGCCATACTGTTACACCACAGAGTAACACTATCAAATCTCTTGAATTAATTTATATACTATCCATTGTCTAAATAAATACTTTTCTTGTCAGAGTCTACTTACCCCAAAACTGGTCAAACAGTGGTGGTCCACTACACTGGCACATTGACAAATGGGAAGAAGTTTGATTCATCACGCGACCGCGGCAAGCCTTTCAAGTTCAAGATTGGCAGAAGCGAGGTCATCCGGGGCTGGGATGAGGGAGTTGCCAAGGTACATAATATACTTATGCACATAGAGTTGATAGGTTCTATCTGAAGAGTGTGTATGTTCTTGTATGTTTTTTCTGTTGTCTTAGTTTAGTGACTTGCTTTGTTGGACTTGTTAGAAAAAAATTAAGTTGCTAAAATAAAAAATATTTTGTGGTCTCTAGTTAATGATTAATATTTTGATTAGTCCCTTATTTACTTATTTTTCATAGTATATTAATTTATCTGCTATACTTATAGTAATAAAGCCACCACAAACACTGTTTAGATATGTTTTGTCTACAAAGACCTAATCATAAATGTCCCCTGAAAAATAGACATTTCTGTAATCGGTGACTTCTAGCAATGTGAATAAATCCTAGGGATTAGTAAGTTAAACCTGATAGCTGATATAGAAATGAAATAAAGCAATATTAACAAAAGATAATATAGTACAAAAAAGTAGTAAGAAAAGTATTACAGTTTTGAAATTATATCATAGGTAATTCATTCTTTCTTCAAGATCTTTGAAATGCCGATTTCTGCTCAAAATATTAACATTTATTTTTTTTTACTTTCAGATGTCTGTTGGAGAAAGAGCTAAGCTGACTTGCTCACCGGATTATGCATATGGTGAAAAAGGACATCCTGGTGTTATTCCACCAAATTCAACCTTAATCTTTGATGTAGAACTACTACGTCTTGAATAAACTAACTTCATGTCACTTAGATATAGTTGAAATATGATATTGTTCATATTAAGAATACTTTAAAATATATTCATTGTAAAATTTCTCAAAGCTAAGAATATGATTTTGGCAATCTCACTTTACAATGTTTTCAAATCCATTATTTAGTCAATTAAAAAGGACAATGACTTGTTTTATACCATAGAAGTCACCTGTCTCATTCGCGGTTTAAATTTATAAAAGTGTCAAGAATTTCCAGAATATTCTCTTTAAATAACTTGGCATTTACTATTTTTTTAAATCGGTGATTCTAATGTCTGTGCCTTAGGTCATGATATTTATATTTCATTCATTGACCAGGAAATCCTAAAAATGGAGTTTTTATATTTCCATAATGAAATATCCCAAAAAACCTAAGGGATAAATTAAAGACTAAATGATAAATTCGTTAATTTGAAATCATTTAAGCTAATACACACAGCTCTACTTTAGTCAATATTTTTCTTGTATAAGACATGATTTAGTCTCCCAATATTTGTTACGTGAGTAGAAGGCATAATAAGTAAAAGATTAGTCAATTCAAAGAAAATACAAGGTAGTTACTATCCTAAGGAAAGTCCTTGTGCACCTTTCTGCACTTGGTGATTTTGTCAATATAGGTATTGCAAATTATTTGCTCTAAATAGATAATGTCATTCCTGACTAAAAATTCGTCAATATTTATATAAATACATGTCTGGTACTTACCTCCTTTAAAATTATCATTTAAAGATTTTTTTATTTTATTTGTTACATAACATGATAATCTTTAAAAAATGTATTATCAGGAAAGTTCGCCATTGTCCTTTTGAGTGTTTGTTTTTTCATAAAACATTCCACATGCATTTGAAAGTCAATTATCTTAGCAAATAGTAAAAGAAATATCCTGATTTCTTAATTTTTTACACCAATTATACAATACAGGTATGAGTTATGTGGCATTATTTTTCTTACACATAGTTGAACTTTACCAAAAGTTATATTGTAAAACTCTAAATAAACGTCATTAACTTTATTTTTGATATTTTATTGTAACAACTTCATTTACATTTGGAACCGTCATGAACATGACAATGGGGCATCATTATGGCAGTGATAACAATACAGGTTATGGGAAAATTTATACAAAGTCATGGCTAAATTCAAGTTGGAGACAAACAAACTGACACATGTTTTACTAGATTCTAAGTAGGTCTATATTCAAATGAGCCTGATACCTCCAGTGAAAATTGACAAATATTTTTAGTAAATTATGAGTATACTAATCATGAACGTTGGACACATACAGGTCAGGGTTGTTGCAGATGCCGATTTTTTCACATTCGCGGATGTGAATGCGGATGCGGATTTTTAAGATTTCATATAAGTTGAAGAATTAAAACAACATTTCTAATTAACTAGTCAGATAAAATGTACTAATAACGGGAACCTTACTGGAAAAACAAAGAATATTGTATTGTTATAAAAGTATAATATTTTTACCTACAATATTATTATTATAATATTACCGGTATACTGTATTGGAATTTACTTACCTGGTATTTAATGGTCAATACAACTTTCAAAAAGGTTGGTAGCCCCTATTTTTTAAAAAAATCTTGCAATACCTAGAAACGAAGGCTACGAACTTAATATACGTGAAAAATTAGGATAGTTTCGTTACGGGTAAAATTTCCCTGTGCCTAAATTGAAGGAGTTACAATAGATTTTTAAATGACACGTATCCGTGCCCAACGCCACATGCAAAAGAAAATGATGACACAGATCTGCGCCATCCGCAACGAATCAGTTAAGTTAAAACTAATATTTTTCTTTTGGAAAGATCTAACCACAGAACATTTATTTCAAAATCTCGTCTATTATTGGTTTTAAAGGCGTCACCATCTTTGATGTCTTTGGGCAAGGTTTAATTTAATACGATCGGAAAATAAGTTTGTTAGTCTTTCAATCTTATTAAGGAAACAAAAACTATTCGCAGTAGTTCTTCAAAACTGTATCTTGATATTCTTGATCCTATGAAAACCCTACAAGTAATAACAAAGTGTCTGAACACAATGTCATTATAAAAACATCGTTATTATAAACTTCAAAACCTTAAGGCTAATACGATTGGTTTTATGTTTCAATTAAGAATAAGAAACATCATGAAACTAATACAGAGAGGAGAATAATCCACCTGGGATTAGCATAAAAGCAATCCAGTATCTTTTATTCCTTTAAAAATTATGCATAACCAACATAGAGCTATGTTAACGAAGGCGGCCATGCGAGTCACTCGTACGAGTAGAACAAAGGAGCCAATTATACACTGGTGCATATGCAACAGGGTCCTATTCTCATGTTATATTCAAGTGATGTTAGAAACAGACATTTCAAACACGTAAATACACCTGTAATGAATCAAATGCTTCCCCAGATCCGAGCTACGTGACTGTATTATCTGATGTATATTTTCGCAAATTTGTTTTCCCTAATTCGTAATATTAACTATCAATATAACACATTAGATATTCTTTGTCCTAACCTCATCCCATTTCTATATCAAATGATATCGGGGTCGACTTATCTTCGGGATTCGAAAACGGTCATCCGTTTTTAAACAGAACGGCTGCCATACGACCTCTGTAACTCAGGTAAGAAACCAGACCAAATCCTAGATTACGTCCAATTCGAATACATTAATTCAGTTTTGCTCATGATGTTTTCCCTTCGTCGTAAGAGCTTTCATCAAATACATGTTACAAAAACTCATTGGTTCGAAGGGTCTCGAAGCTGGTCTACCAGAATAAGTCCAAAGTGCTAACCAACAAACCACAGAGGCTCAAAACAACAAACTGTGTGCTATTTTAAATGTTGACACAAGGTTCCTGTGGAATAACTAAAGTTAGATTCAATTGGGCAGCTTCAAGTATCAAGTTGGAAGTTTGGGCTGAACTGGACGAATTACATGAACTATGCGAGCTACATGCCAAAGAGAGGAGAATGATCTGAAAATATATTTGTTTTTCCATATTAGGATGGTTGTAATTAAAGTTTAAATGTTTTGAATCTTAGTCTTAAATTAATATGAAGTACCTGGGTGACTGGTGAGCTTCGCTCGGTGTTTTTTTGTACATTATTTTCTTATAACTATGCAAATTACTTGCTCATGAAATATGCATAATATAAAAAAAAATATAAGAAAGAATCGTACCGAGACTTGAACCCGTGTTATTCTAGCTTCGTGAACGCGAAATTTAAATTCTATTTTATTGAAATTGAAGGAGGTTTTTATTCAATGGAACCACGATCAAAGGCCGTTTTCAATAACCAATCAACAATAAGAGATAGTGCTACCGTAACCAGGCAAACACTGTTATTAATAAAAATATCTTAGCAACAAAACTCTAGTAAGCTTAAGATAGGTTATTAAAAAACGGCCATAAAACGACATTTTCTGAAAATAAAACCTAGCTAGGTTCAATTATCGCACCCGAAACCCCCTGAATACAAAATTTCAAGAGAAATTAGATAAATTAATTAACAAGTAAAATGTATCTCGTATTATATGTTTATATAATTGAAGTTAATTCACGAGAATAATACATGGAATTACTTAAAATAAATACCATAAAAATATTAATAAACGCCATCCAAATGTCTATGTATCTTGGAACATAAATATCGAAAAAGTGTCATAGATGGTTAGTTAACTCAAACGTAAACGAAGTGGGGGAATGAATAGTTCATAGATTATATTGATAGAATAGAAAACAATAAAAATATGTCATCATATCTATACAAATAAATAAAATTGGAGTGTTTGTATGTACTATTAAAATATTTTTTTCTAAATGCTTTTGTATATTACGTAAAAATTCTAAAAAATATTTTGGTGTGTACCTTACTTTACAAAATAATATTTTTTAGAATTTTTGTCTGTTTGTACCCGTTAATCTCCGAAACGGCTGGACCTATTTTGATGGGACTTTCACTGGCAGAGAGCTGATGTAATAAAAAATAGCTTAGGCTACTTTTATTTTAGAATTATAAAATAAAGTAATTAAATAAAAACGCGGACATATAGAATTTAAAAATTTATCACCGGATCGGAACGCGGCTACTCCCAGATAAGATCCTGCGAATGAAACTCAGGGGTTATAATGCTTAAAATAATTTTAAAGATACGAGTATTTTTTGTAAAAAAATAATGCTTACAACTAAAATTGTATTGCATATACATCACACATTAGATATAAAGTACACGGAGGAATAAATAAGAATTTTTATCAGTTACATTTTAAGATATTTTATAAAAAACCTTTTCTATACAGTTCAGATTCAATACATTTTTGAATTTATGTAGAACCAGCTGTCTCGGCAAACTCCCGCACTTATGCCAATACCTATCCGATATGTACACAAAACCTTACGAGAACAGAAGGGGGGAGAGCGAGATTAAAAGTATCCTATGTCAGTTTCCTGGTCCTAAGCCAACCCCACCAATTTCATCCGAATCGGTTCAGCCGTTCTTGAGTTATAGTGTAACTAATACAACTTTCTTTTATATATTTGCCATTGCTCTTGCGAATTTTTTATTATTTTTGAAGCGAATGTATAATTTAGTACCTGCCACCCAGCTGCACAAGCACTGCATTGCGAAAAACCATAAATGTTCAAAAACTGTGGTTTCAACTGCCTGAAACTCGATAACTTGTTAGAAAGTGAAAAACTTATTACTGGAGTTATTAGATAAATATGGCGTTAGAGTTTGGGCCTCTTTCACTACATTCGAGTAAAGTTACAAGTAAGCTAAACGCTCAGTAAACTCATGAGTAAATGCAGAAAGCAATTTCACAAAGTCTGAGTAACGTAAAATATAACTAAAGTACTTGATAGTTTTATCTGTCAAGTAGTACAATGAGTAATTAATTGATACTTTACAAAGACTTTGTGAAACAGGCCCTTTGTAAAATAAGGATTTTTTAAAGGCATAATAAGGCCAATGATAACTGCTGCATTTGTCGCTGAACGGTTGTAAATTTTATAATCTGTTCCTGTTGACCTAGGACCATATATCATGGTACCTAATATCGATGGCTAATCGTGGGTGCATATTTACCTCTGCCTACCCTTTCGTGACAATATTATTTCTATTTTACTGTTGAACTAGAGGAATTTGCAATACGAAATATACCTAATGGAATACTAAATATTATACTAATTTAGTAGTCCATTAGGTGTATTTCGTGCACTTAAGTTTATAATATTATGAATTAACGTTAAAGTGACTTTGATTGTTTATCCGATATTACTTCCTAAACGGTCGAATCGATTATGACACGGGATCATTCCCTGTACTAACACTTAACTATTTTACTTTTAATAACTATACTTCCCGTCACTAGAAGCGATAATTTTTGTAAACAAACTTCTTTTACCAAGAAAATATTTTTACTGCGTGACAATAATGAACTGATCATATTCAATCGAAGTAAAAATATATACGTGTTATATGAAAGTAATAACCTTTTTAATTTAGTCTAACATTATTGAACAGCTATGTATCGTTTGTGCTTCGTAGTACAGGGACGCGTCGATCTCAGGGAATGCAAAATTCCGGTTCGCTATTTTGAAATAAACGTCATTCGACTTTGAATACGCACGAATATGTGTCATTGCTTTATTAAAATCGCGGATTTTTTTGTTATTATTAATTTTGTTATTTTTTAGTTATCATTTTGTTACTGTTGTTAGTTTTGGTAAGTTAATAAGTTGCCTTAATTTTATCGTATTTGTTATTGTGTACTTGTGTATAATGGAATGGATGAATAATAATAATAATATCATTATTATTATATTTCTATTCGTATTTTTCTACGGATGCTTGCAGCAATTCCTTCACTAATAATTAATTAAATATTTAAAAAAATATATACTTTTTTCCTTTGACCCAAATGTTGGGAACTTCTGAACGTTGGTTTACGTAATTTATACCTTCTCGTGACAGATAGTATAGTTAATCATATTCTGGACTGAAATTTTTTAGACAACCCACTCACGATATATTTATTGACATATTTAATTTGATAAAAATATATTCATCTTTTAACCAGCTTGGTGAAGGTTGTTGTATAGCAGGATCCTATACTACATATTAATTTTGACTTCTCGCTCTACAGACATGGAGTGCAGTCCAGTTCTCTTTAGAGATACTTAGTAAATAAAAACCTGGAGCAGGATGTAGGTATAATTTCCATTCACTTCTACAAACAATCGCAAAACCTGTTTTCGAACGCGCGCTTGTTTCTTCTTAATATTTAAGTTATTAGTTAAGTCCAGATTGTTTATTTTTTATTTTTTTACCTTTGTGATTTTTCTATCTTTTTTTATTAATAAATTACTTTTATATAAATATGTTAGTAAGTAGAAATTATTATTGAACGAGGACAAAATTGTCTAGACAAACTTGAACAAGTTTACAGAAAATCTTCTAAATTTTTGTAACATGAAATAAAATGAAAGTAGTGAATAAATAAAAAAAGAGTGAATTACGTATATTATGTGTTTTTTCGGCGGAAGTTTGCTAAATATAATAATATATATATTTTGGTTTAAATATTTTGTCTGTTAGTAATTGTTTAGAATAGTTTGTAAAAGAAACAGAGAAAAGGCTGAAGACTGAGAAATTCCTATGATGTTATGAAAAAATATGCAAAATAGAAAAAAGGCTCTGGAGATCTCCATTTTAGAAGTGTCAAAAAGACAAAAGGACATGAATCTTGATATTTGTTTATAAAAATACATCTACTCAAAATACTTTAATTAATAAAATATCAATCACATTATAAGATTTTATTACTTGTTATGTAATGACCAGATTGTGTTTTATTTCATTTTAGTTTTACACTCTCATATCTACATAATATAATCTCTTACAATAATTATTAAATAAATAACTTGCAACATCATACATTCATTGATATATTACTTTGCTTTTCCTTGTGCAGCAACGGCAGCCATTGCTTTCTTTACTGTCTCTTCGTCGCCTAAGAACACCATCGAGTCTACCGGCTTCATGTTCTCATCCAGTTCATAAACAAATGGAATTCCAGTTGGCAGATTAAGTTCCATAATGGCAGCATCACTTAAATCTATAATTACAGATGGCAGTATAAATATTAGCTTGGTGAAGAAATATAAAAAAGGCGAGCTTCCCTTTCCCTCCCGATCCCGAGAGCGATCCCTTTCTCATAGCTATTACACGATAATGCAATAAAATCCGTCACATGCAAGTCGGGTTACAAACCATTGACTGCAAAAACAACAAAAAATCACATTATATGGAAGCACCTTTATATATTTATTTTATTCTGCTGTAATTGCTGTTATAGAAGCAATAGAAATACATCATCTGCGAACATTTGAGCTTTCTAGCTATCATGGTTCACAAAATAAAGCCTGGTGGCAGATAGACAGACAGGGAAGCCTTAGTAATAGGTGGCCGACGGCTAGCTGTTACAACAGGGACCTAATGTTGTTGGCTAATTGTAGACGCATATACTTCTGCCTACCTTTATGGGGATTTAGGCGTGACGATTATATTTATTTATTTATTAAAAAAATGTCACAGCACAGAACATCAGGATCAGTAGTCGATAGATGAAGAAATTATGTAAATTTACTTACTATCTAAATGCTTCACAATTCCCCTTAAGCTGTTTCCATGAGCAGCAATAATAATACTCTTGCCTTCTTTAATCTGAAACATTTACAACATTTATGATCGATTTTTGTAATTGTTATCTCAAGACTTTTTTATGGAATGAGGATTCGAACAAGCACATGGTTCTCCTGATGGTAAGAGACAACCATGGCCTATAGACTGGGGGTGATTATGATTTAAAATAGTCTCTGCCTAGAAAAACAGACCAACTAAGGGCTCAAATTGAAGTCAATATTTGGTTTTTGAAATATATTTAAAAAAATTAAATGAATGTTACAAAACCTTAACACAAATTATTTGGCTTTTTGTTACATAAACTATATATAAATAAAATTGGAGTGTCTGTATGTATTATAAAAATAACCTCTTTTACTAAATGTACTGTTTGTACCTGATAATCTCTGAAATGGCTGGACCAATAATAAGAAATAGCTTAGGTAACTTTTATTTTATAAAAAAATGACAACAAAGTCGTGGACACAGCTAATGTAGTATATAATCTTTCAAACAACTCATTATATGTGTATGGTTGTATTATGGATATAATAATAGTGCAATTAATAACCTGGGGTACAATAACATCGTTCCAATATGGTAATGTCCTTTCAATAGTCAGCTTCAAACTCTCGAACATTGGAAATTCCTCAGGTTTTGGGTCACCAGCATATCGTGGATCATTTACAATGGTATTATAGTATTGGTGATCTTTTTCCATTGCTGGTGGTGGAACATCAAAGCTTCGGCGCCAAATTTGTACCTAATAATTTATTTCAAAATTGAATAAGCTAATATAATGAACATAATTTCCTGAAAATTAACATGATATCAAAATGAAATTCTAAATATATCAGTAAGATTATTTATGTGACATGAATTGTGTAATTATTGGAGTGAACCTTGTGTAAAGGAGTACTTTACAGACAAACCTACCCAGCAAAGTAGAAATTTTCAAATGAATTTTATCCAGGTAACACATAAAAAGATTAAGGCTTAAGAATAGGTTCCGTGTTGGCTCAGTCAAAAAACCATCAAATTATAGCTGTGATGACCGTTGTAAACATAAGTTTTTGTGGGTAAGGCAGCCACAATGTACTTGTATAAGCTCATTATTTTAATTCACAATATAATGGCATATAAATGAAATAGAAGTCCAAAGCTCATACCACCGTACGCCATTGAGGTTTAGTGGAACGAGCTTCAGAGTTCCATTTCAGTAGCCCAGGTTTGAACCCGCCATGTACCTATGAGTCTTTCAAACCTAAGTACATTTTCTGAGTGTTCTTACAGTGAAGGAAAACATTGTTAGGAAGCCCTGGACTTGTTCCCAGTATGGCAATGGACTTGCTACGTACTTTTTGTTTTCATAATCATATTGGATCCAAGATGGTTATGATTAAATTGTAATTAGCATCATGAAAGTGATACCTATGCCCATATTTTATATTTTTGTTACAAGTACTTTTTTAGGTACATATGAAAGCTAAGCAGAATGACCTACAGCTCACATGATGAAAAGTGATGCTAGGGTCAAAGATGTTAGTGTGTTGAGCTAAAAGAAACCTAGTCACACAAAAAATGAGGGCACCAGGTGTTACTAATATGCAAGGTGATGGTAACAATCTGGGGCTACTACATAACATTCTCTCACTTAGTTATGACTGACAGGAATATAAAAAAATTTCAGGCACATGATGATAAGATTACCAACATTACTAGATCCACTATAAGGCAATGGAGTTGTTATGTTTCAATGCTGAAAAATGGACAGCCACACACACACGGACAGACACACACACGACACATTTATTAGAATTTTACATAAATTCCTATCACCCTCACTTTTCAGTATGTTACCTTAGCAGCCTGTTACATCTCCTAAGGTATCACTTTAAAAGCAAAGCTTGTTTTGTTTTCTCAATATCAGAGGCACACAGTTTTCATATAAAAATACAGACAAAAGAGTGGAGATAAAATGTTAAATACTTTAGATGACATGAATGTAAAGCGTCGGAAATAATCGCTTCTGTTAACATTTTATGTATGCTCTAACTTATAACTTACCTGTGCTTCACCATATTTAGCAGCAGTTTCAGCTTTGTTAAGACCTGTAAGTCCACCATAATGTCTCTCATTTAAGCGCCATGTTTTGTTAATGGGTATGTCTGTTTGACCTAGCTCTTGAAGAATACTATTCAGGGTTACTTGAGCGCGTTTTAAAACGGATGTATGAGCAACATCAAATTTGTAACCTTCGGCTTTTAACGCCTTACCAGCAGATAAAGCTTCCTCACGACCTAAAATAATTATTAACATTATTATATTACTAATATTTTTTAATGAAATAAGTTAATTTCAAATGATTTACCCTTGTCGCTGAGGTCAGCATCATACCAGCCACAAAAGAGATTCTTTTGATTCCATTCACTTTCACCATGACGAATCATAACAATTTTATATTTTCCTGGCATTTTTAATAATTAAATAATTGATAAAAATAACTTATCTCACCCTCCGAGCCGGTCAATTTTCTTAATTTCTAAATTATGATTTTGACAGCAATAACCTCACCGACCTTCAAAGATTTTGATTGACCTACCTAAAGTCTATTTTTTTATCTCAGAGACTAAATTGACATTAGCAATGTTGCA
>DVZL01000973.1:0-19660 GCA_018236625.1 Lasaia peninsularis
GATCGTGACGTTTGGCACTCGATACTCTCTGCCTACCCCGCAGGGGACCTGGCGTGAAGCTATGTATGTATGTATGTGTGTATTATCAATAATATCCTAAAATATTTATTCACAACCATGTGGTAAAAAAGATGATAATATATATTAATAAATTATAACAATTTTTTTGTTACAACTTTTTATCACACATATTCCGGAAATTAAAGAAAATAGAAAAAAACGTACCTACCTACATGGAAAATAGTTTTTTAAGCTAAAATAAAATTAGTAATTTAGTTGCTGTATATCATGATGTTAAAAATTGATAAAAATTGTTGGTATCGTGCAAATCATACGAATCATACTTTTTATCAATTTTTAAAATTATATTACTTATTTTTTAGGGTTTCGTAACAGCAAGCAAGCGTAAAAAACAAAACCCTATCATTAAGATTCCGCTGTCCGTCTGTCTATCTGTCTGTATGTCTGTCTGTGTGTCACCAATCTGTATCTCGTCAACCGTGACAGCTAAATAGTTGAAATTTTCACTCGTGCTCGAAGGGTTCCGTGCCATTCATACATGTGTACAATCGATACAATATGTACGAGCCATATGTACAATCGATAAAAGAATCGCGTTTGTAGCATGATAGCTTTTTTATATTTATCCTGTTTTTAGTATTTGTTGTTATAGCGGCGACAGAAATAACATTTTGTGAAAATTTCAAACTAACATTAAGTTAACACGCTTCAGACAGACGGACAGACGTAAAGCGGAATCTCAGTAACAGGGTTCCGTTTGTTACCCCTTGGATAAGGAACTGTTAAACAAGTACCTAACTAGAGTATCAGCCGTCACGCCTGTTTGATTATACCGGTAACTCCTAAACTATGACTCATGCCACGATCAAAATTCATCGTCTTTTTGAGCAAATCTATTTAAATGTTTGTAATTTTAAATAATAAAACAATTTAAGAATATTAAAATGTTAACTCCTAATAGGGCTGACACTGTTGACTATCAATAAATGATGATACTCGTGATATCATTATTTTTCATATTCAGCCTTATTTTATCTAATTCATGCTATTTGTTTGGATAGTCAGATTTCACGTGCCTATTTGGCACTGGTCATCCCTGAATCTGCCAGATTACGTTCTAATGGAAGCAAATCGGCTTTTTCGTATGACAAGAGCAATGAATGTGGGAAAAAGCTGGGCAAGTTTGTAGGAATCGCCAGCAATCTCTGCATATGCCGCTTGGGACTCGGCGTAAAATATATACGTATAGAGAGACGTTTGATGACAGTAGAGTTAATATTGTTTTGATAGTAGTACCTTCATGCCTATTATCCCCTAAGTGCTAAGCAGAGGTGTGCTAGTATATCCACGAATCATAAATCCAGTAGATATACCAGAATACCAATTAATTGTTAGTCAAGGTACTAGGGCCCGTGATGTGATAGATGGCAAGCTTATCACCACTTCGGGTGCATTTCAATCCCGAGTAATATAATGCTTACGTACTCAGAATAATCTAAATAACATTTGAGAAAAGTTGCCCGAATTGGGAATTGAACCCAGGATCCTACGCGGCTAATCTTAACAGACGACAACCATACCGTTACACCAAAGAGACGATACTATATTTTAAAAATATTAAGAAACAACCATTGCCTATAGGTATAATAAATACCTACACATCTTGTGGTCGAGAAAGATCTAATAGTCATATCGACAACATATCAAAGTTCAGCTACCTATTTTCCAGAACGGAAAATAACAATAACGAGTTTTGGTATTACGACAGTAATAAATATTACTGGACTAATATAAATTTATATAACATACTTTATATTTTATAAATTTATCTTGTTGACACAATTATTTGTTTTGATGTAAAATCATGTTTTGTTCATGAAAAAGGCATATCAATTGCGCATATAATCTTTCTTTTATATAAAAAAAACTTGGTTTTGATTCAAATATAAAAGCTAACTGACAGAACCAGGGACTTTTTTGTAGAACTAATAGAGAATATTTTTGATATCATTATATTAATCTATACTAAACCGTTTAGTCAGCGCATGCCGACAAAGCATTACATCTTGCCTAATTTCCGCTGGTTGATATACTTACGTCATTATTTTTCCCTGAAGTCTTTGTTCAATCTTAATAAAATATAGTCCATAACACTCCAGAATAGTGTAGCTTTCAGATTGTAAAAAAAATTCAAAAACTTTCATGATCGGTTCAGTATTTCAGAAGATTGGCCCTTACGAAAATACAATCAAAGTTACAAACTTTACCACTTTATAATATTGCTATAGAGTCCTAGTGATACGCGCTTCGGACTTCCATTTGGGTAGTTCAAGTTCAAGCCCCGACATGTACCAATGAATTTTTCTAACTTATGTTCTTACGCTGAAGGAAAATATTGTGAGGAAACCCGGATTCATTGAATTCGACCTAATCTAGGTTCGGGCCTAATTTCAGAGGTTGCAGAGGTCAGGTGGCAGTCGCTTTGCGTAAACACTGGTGTCCTAGTCGAATCCCCAAGATTACGTAGCTAATCTTGATAACATCTGATATAATATGGGATAAGGTTAAAATAAATAAAGATCTCTAGAAGTACGATAACAGGTTGTTGTAAAAACAATCATTGACAACCCTGTTACCACACCAATAGAATAAATCTATATTCGTCATGCACGTCCCTGTCTGCAGCATGTTACGACATGTTTCTGCGTGTGTCTATGTCATATATTTTTTGTATATTAGCTTATATACTGGTGTGTTCATTATAAACATGTATATACATATTATAGCCATAAAGTGTGGTTAATTAATTGAACACACATAATATAACAAACTGAGGTCTTTCCTGAGTAAATGTTGTGTAATAATTATTGCAACATGTTAGTTTTTGTAAAAATCACTATGTCAATACATATTTTGAAACAATTTAATGTTTTGCAACTAGGTGTTCATATTTTTTGAGTGTGTGAGGGGAAAAGAATCAGTATTTCATAGTGGCAAATAATACACTTACCCTATATAATTTCGTTACCAGCCTTCGTTGGGAAATCACAACATTGATCATCTCGGTAATCAAGAGGTTAGCGTACACGCCTTATATCATCTACTAAGCACAAAGCTCAGATTCGATTCCTCACTGGGGCAAACATTTTTGTGATGAACAAAGATGTCTGTTTCCAGGTTTGGACGTTTATTAAATTTCTTCTAGTATCTATTCAATTTTTTTTTCGTATCTATTACTGTTGTTGACTAACGTCACTCATAACACAAACGTAATATAACTTGCTTTCTTTGGGATTCGTTTGTGATTGATCTGGCGGTACTTATTATTTATTTATTAATTTAACCCCTGAACCAGATATTACCTCGGTAGCCTGGCGGTACGCGCTTCGGACTTTTGTTTAGGGAGTCCAGGTTCGAACCCCACCAATACATGTACCAATGAGTTTTTCTGAGTGATTTTACCGTGAAGAAAAACATCTGAGGAAATCCGGCATTTGTGCCTGATTTGGTGACAGTCTCGCCACCTGTCACATCATGGAACCTAACTATATCGTCGGCTAACGGCGGGTGCATAAATAAACGTTAACGTGGTAAAGTGACCAAATTCAGAAAAAGCAAGAAAGTTTTGTAAAAATTATAGTGTTGAATACATCTTGATATAATATCTCTTTCGTGTTTCGCAAACGATTGGTTTTAACCAAATTTATGAATTACCCTTTTGAGTATACAGTTACAATGTAATAGTAAAATGTTAAAATCTGGTAGGTAAGTATTGTATAAATTTTGAGTTAAGTCACTTTAATTCTCAGCGTGCAATATGTTACCTCTACCTATCGCTTCGGAGATATGGGCGTGACGATATTTTTTTAAGATTGTTCATTGAAATCGTAGATTAGTTAGGTAAGACTATTAATATTGGTAACACAAATTTATCATTGCTAAGCAGCGACTCTCGCCGATGGCGACTATATAAGACTTAGCTTCGAAACTGACGTAACAAAATCATTTCTAAAAAAACCACGTACTTCTCACATTTTTTAATTTTTTTTTATTACAGATTGAGTGTTACGTAGAAATGTATGCACCCAATATATTGAGCTGTCGATATTAGGATCCATGATAATTAACAGGTAAGTCCGTCGCCACATCAGCCTAAAATATCAGGCAGTTTTGTTTTTCAAATAAACTTAAAAATAATACAAACAACATTCTTGCTTGATTATTTATTTTATCTAGGTATATCTAATAACTTTGTTTATATTGCTTCAAAAAAACATGGATTACCAAAAAAAAGCTCGGTCACCCAAGTACGTTCGATGCCACTTATCGTTGTAATTTTATAACTCAAGAACGGGCTTATCAATCCAAACCAAATGTTTAGGCTTAGTTTGGACAATTTAGTAGATGGTTTATGTGAAGTTTGCATAAAATCGGTAGAGCAGTTTCTCCATTTATCACATTTTTTGCAACAAATGAATTCAATAAATGGTGGATCATTTTGAAAATGGGGATTTTTGCCGTCAAGTTTTTTTCAGGTGAGGATTGTACTGTCAAATTATTTTTTTTGTTTAATAAATCAATAAAATTTAATGTTTTAATTATATTTCACTTTACACGTAGCAAAGCACGTACCACGTTGTACTATATATATAATGAGGCAAAGATGTTGTTTTTTTTTACAAACTTAGATTTGGTCACAATATAATGAAAAATGAGCGAATACTTTTATAAGCTGTATTTTATTAGACACTTCCACTAGTTACAGTGTATCCTGGAACCAGGGTAAGGAAAAGATTTTATTTTATATTTTTCATCGTTGGCGTTTGGTGAAACATTCTATACTTATTCATATTTTTATATAAAAAACAAATATATTTTATCACATAGGTATCATTTATAATTGAAAATTATTTTTAAAATAGGTAGCAGATCGGTTTCACTTTTAACAACATCATCAGGGCTAAAACTTAAGCCACTTAAGTTAGTAACTAAATGAATTTGTTACTATAGCTCAAACCTGAAGCTTATAGCTTTTATTATGATAAAGTTTTGCCAATGTTAATCGTCTTGAGTAATTCAGGCTAATCTGCGACTTGAATAATCTATCACCTATTTCATAAACGTCCAGTTTTCCAACAAACCTTGGATCTGCTAAAAATGAGTCAGTACCCGAGATTGTATACAAAATTATTAAGATAATAAGCGGATACGTATATTTTGGTCACGATCCAATTGACAATGATCGGTCCGCCGCGGGACTAGTGATGGGAGTTTACATGCTAAGTAACTATATCGATGTTTACTAATTACTTTTAACCATAACTTAACGTGGCGTTTACTATATGAATAGAATATAATATAAATTGTATTATGCTACCCGTAATCTTATAAAAAAGTTGTCGTGTTATAATTTTGGTTGCGTAACTCCTACGAAACGGCTCGACTGATTGATAAGTTCGCGCATCGAGTAAGACAATCAACATTATACCCCTTAGTCTGAAACTATTAAATTTATTCTATATGGATTATTATAGAAATGTTGAAGTAACTTTTATTTTCTTCAGATTTTACGCTTTATCAAAATAACTAAACGATATTTATTTTAGTCTTCTGATTATACGTACCTAGATTTTAAGTTTGTTATAAGTTCAAGTTCGTTCAAGTATAAATTAATTATTGTTTCTAGGAAGAAGTATGTAATGATTTCTTTCAAATAAAATCATTATATTATAAGATGCTTAAATATGATAATACTATTGTTATTAATTTTAGTAATATTTACGTTACATCTTTTATGTATAATAAACAATTTAAATTATCGATGTATCTAACAATATTCTGACATCACTATTACCAACTAACCTTTACTTGCCTGTATTTTGCTTTTGCAAGTTTAATCATGCTTCGTGGCCCGTTCGTGACGCAACATTTCGCAAGCTTAATCATTATTTTATCTTACAAATTGTATTCATGTTAGGTCTGTCGATGTCGATATGTCAATCGTATTGGTTATCGATAAGAATTGTAAACAGTGTCGTCATCACTAATGTTATACTTACTTTTAAGCGACCGAACTAACCTTCAAGTTTTGTTTTATTTTCTAAGTAAGCAATCTATCTTTTTGACAGAGTATCATAATTAGTAACAAGTTTGTTAGAATATTTTGTAGAGATTAGCATAGTTGATTGTGTGAACATTATTTATAATGTGTGTGTCGGTGGTCACTTTTTGTGATACGAACTTACAGATAAACATATTAACACTAGCTGTCCCTGCGACTACCTTAACGTTTGAATTTAACAAAATAAATGTTGCCTAAGCTACTCTTTATTACTGTCTGAGAGTGAAAGTGCAAAACCTTTGTAGCCGTTTCAGAGTAGGCAGAGGTGGGCTAGTATATTTACAACTCTTAGGTCCAGTAGATATACTAGAACACCAAGGATTAGCCTACTAATGCCTATGATGCGATAGGTGGCAAGCCTATTGCCACTTCCGGCACATTTTAATCCCGGGCAATGTAATGCTTACCTACCCTACGCGGCTTACGGTCTTAACAGGCAACATCCATACCGTTCCATCACAGAGGCACATAGTGCATAATAATATATAGGTTATATAGTGCTTAACAATATATCGGTTGTATATTGCTTAATTAATAGGCTATCAAACTAGCAAACTAATAGATGATAACAGGCTTTAACATTTAACGATTTTGTCCAATCATGGATGCATAAGTTTGTACTACCTCTGCCTACCCCTTTGCTAATGGGAACGTAATGATACTTCTTGAAGATCTGGAAGCGTTGTTAAAAGGTCATTAGTCTTGCAATTATGTTTGACCTAAATATTAGGAGTATAAAGTGAATACACAAGCTAAATAATCTAAAAATAAGTTATGTACTTACCTACTTATCCATCTAGATACCTACATATTTCGTGAAATAAGTCAAGTTTATGAGTGCTCTTAAAAACATCGTGATGAAACCCACAAAATATCGTCGTCTAATCATGGCTAACCGTGAGTGCATGTGCCCATATGCCTACTCTTTTAGCATATGGGCGTAATGATATTTATTTTTATTAAATAAAGTAAATCGGTTCCTATAAAGTGTATAAAACTACTGATTTTAAATCAACAGACGCGTAAGTGTTCAGTGACAGTTACCATCATGACCAACACAAGGCGATAGGTATTATAGCGACGACCTACCCGCTACCATCGTCATTGTGTTTTGATCTATTGGATTACCGATAAAATCACAAACAAACCTTAGGTTTTCTATTAGATAAGACAGCGAATCGTGGTCTATAGACACTATAAAATATGTTGTATGTCGGGCTGTTAGACCTGCACATACAGACCGTATGTCATTTTGGCGGCAGGAATAGGTAAGGCGGTGGATTCCTACCTGGTTGGCAACGCATTGTTACTTATAGAGGTTAAGCTGACGTATGTTTTTTCCATTAGGAATTTCTCTGTGTATTGCCTTCTAATCCAAACTATAACATTATAAATGGGAAAGTGTATATGTGTGTGTATTTGTTTGTTTGTCCCTCTGTCCCCAAAACCTTAAAAGTGTGGGTGAAGTTTCATATGGGACTTTTCGTTTTCAAGGTAGGAAGTAGAAAATTTGTACACTGACTCTTTAATAACTAAAAACATCTGCCTTATTTTTTAAATCTTTCCTCTGACCTTAAAATTAACAAATCCACGGCCAAAAGCTTTTTAAAAAAAGGACAAATCCGAGAACAACGCCTATATACAATTGTATATCATGTATATTGTGTTTGAAGGTGTATTAGTGAGATACATTAATTATCATGATCTCAATTCATATATTATAGTAAGCGAGCGGAAAGATCAGACCCAATCTTAGAGCATATATTCTTAGAGTGCCCTTATCATCTCACTGTGGTTAGGACTTCAAACATCCATTCCGGTAGTCCAGGGTTCGAATACCACTATGTGTATTTTTCTAGAAACATTGTAAAGAAAACTGGATTCTTGTGTTCGAATTTGACCGTATAAGATTGGACTTACTTATTTTTGAGGTTACAGAGGTCAGATGGCAATCACTTTGTGAAAAAACTGGTGCCTTTGTCAAATGTTCTAGATTAGGTAACCGTCTCGGATATGTAGAAAAACCGAAATAGACTAGGGTGAAGGCCTTCAGTTGGTTCAATCTTTACGGTCTATATGATATATTTCTTTACGTCATAAGATTTGTCTGACAGGTTTTCCTATAATATGAAATTCACTGCATAGCATGATGGAAATCTGGACGTTTTGCTACCTTGAAAATTCAGACCATTAGGCTCATAAAAGTTGGCTAAAACTTCAGAAGTTCACAATTTATTAATCTATAATATTGTATTTCAAGATATTGTGAGTAATTCAAGCAACTTGAATTTTTAAATGTGTAATGTTTTAACTAACATAAAAAATACATTATTAACTTGTAGAATATATAAAATGATCATTATTTGAAAGTTTAAATCACAAACATAAATTATTATGTTCCTAATTTCTTGAGACTACACTACAAATTTTCAAGCGACAAAGTTTTTAATAACAACGCCACATACAATAAAATAACTCAATCAAAGTGTCAGTTGAGCTGACTCTAGACTATTGTATACTCTTAGCCTCAGACCCTTAAGTTCAACAGCCGGGCTGTCGTTCACCTTCGCAAGTCATAATTTACGTACCTCTTAAGTTAATCTGGACACGAGAATGCATAGAGCTTAAACGATTTTTAATGTTTTATATGTTTTGCAATATACCTACTGCAAATATGTTTGTGTGTATGTATGCGTAAGGTTTTAAAGTGTATGAGAAGTTTAATGTCAAATAAATTTGTTAATTTGCATAGCCTCCGTGGATTAACGGTGCACGCTTCGGACTTTCATTTGTATAGTCCAAGTTCAAACCCCTCCATGTACCAATGAGTTTTTGTACCTTATGTACATTTTCTGAGTGCTCTTACGGTGAAGGAAAACATCGTGAGGAAACCCGTATTCATTATATTCGACCTAATCTAGTTTTGGGATTAGTTTCCCTTCTGGGTTGCAGAGGTCAGATGGCAGTCGCTTTACGTAAAAACTGGTCCTAGTCAAATCCCCTAGATGAGGTAGCCGACCCCGATGTCATCTGATATATTAACGGGAGAAGACTAAGACGAAGAGAATGAAATTTGTTTTGTTTTATCATTGGATTTGGCAATAAGAAATACGACGGATCTCATCGTAATATATATGTAACATAACCTCTGTGGTCGAGCGAGGTGTCCAGATACAAGGTCTCGGGTTTGATCCCGGTACGGCAACTTGATCTTATAAGTTTTCTAAATGGAGAAAACTGAATGGCATAACGTTATGTTACGGAATAAATATCGTCACGCGCAAAATCCAAGCCGAAGGCAGAGACACACATCCACCCAAAATTAGCAGAAGAGAGTCCCACGATGTGACAGGTGTAAGTTCATCGCTATATCGAACAAAACTCCAATCGAACTTTACAAAGATAAGTACGCATAGAATTACTGCATTTAGCAAAGGCGGCAAACAAGCAGATGGTCTTCTTAATGATAACAACCATCGTCTATAGATAATAACATGTCGGTGCGTTTCTATAGTTACAAGTCATTACCCTCCAGCACGGAATATGACATAGGCGAGCAATGAAGTTATTGTGGCAGAAAGTTTATGCACAACTATCACCTATTACTGACTAAACTGGTGCAGTGTT
The DNA here is from genome assembly GCA_018236625.1 of Lasaia peninsularis. Taxonomy (NCBI): domain Eukaryota; kingdom Metazoa; phylum Arthropoda; class Insecta; order Lepidoptera; family Riodinidae; genus Lasaia; species Lasaia peninsularis. Next base: position 9,770 of record DVZL01000973.1, read on the forward strand.
CCTAAGACCGGAATTCCGCGAAAGCGTAGGCAGAGGTAAATATGCACCCACAATTAGCCGACAATATCAGGTTCAATGATGTGACAAATCCGACGCCAAATTTGGCCAACAAAGTGAACCAGTAAGCTCAATTGTTAATTCAATACCATTATGATAGGGTTATTACATCTCAACTACGGAATTGGTTCCATTACGAGCAGAATAAAAAAGCCTTCTCAGCTAAATACATTTCCATGTATATCCGCGGGTAATTACTATCCTAGGATAAAAGAAACTCTTTCAGTTCCTCGTTTAATCGCTTACGAGTACCTTTCAAAGGATTCCGCGATAATCGCATTTACCCAATAAAACATGAGTACGGAATCCTATTTATAGCGCTCTCCAATAAATAGCCTTTACGTCTGACGAGGAAATATATTGTTTTAACAGAAATCATAAAAATCCGTCAAGAGCGAGTCGGACTCCCGCACGAAGGGTTCCGTGCCATCTATGAAAACAACAAAAAAATTGAGTTTGTTGTGTGGGAGCACCCTTTATGTATTTGTTTTAGTATGGTTTTAGTATTTATTGTCATAGCGGCAAAAGAAATAAACTACCTGTGAAAATGTCAACCCTCTCGCTATCACGTTTCATGAGATTCAGCATGGTGACAGACAGATAGACACGCAGATAACGGAGTCTTAGTAAAAAGGTTTCGTTTTTTACCCCTTGGGTATGGAACCCTAAAAAGAGTTATATTTTTCTGTAGAGCAATTTATGTGTAAACACGACAGTGCTACCGCCAAGAAGAGCCAATAGAGGGATCTAGTCACTACCTTTCCCGGAAGCTAACTTTTTGTTATATTAATTTTGATGATCATCGGTTGATTCTCGTCTATGTGGACGAGCTTAGTCAGTGTCTTGACCTCTACCTACCCCATTGGCGATATGGGCTTGACATTTCTATACTTTCAAGCTTCTTGACCCGTAACTTCTTAAGTCCCCACAAACATTTGTTACCACATTTTGGTGGACGGGTGTAACAACTTCATTGTCTATGGAAGTTGTGAATCTTGAATTCATAAGTGTGTACCTCTGCCAACTCCTTCCGAGATTTAGGCGTGACAATGTTTATTAAATTGAATGTATTTTTGTCACCAACAACATTTATCTTCAGCGCTCGGTATAAATGTATATCTATTTAATGTATGTCTATTAACTTTTATTTCTTGACTCGAATTCCACTCTCGTACTAACATCAAAATAAGACCTAAAAGTAAATGTTACTTTACCTGAAATCCTCGAAGCAATATAACCACTTCATCAGGATTTATGGCACCAATAACCTGGTGCAGGGTGCATGAGGAGATTTAAAATGTATTGGCTGGTTCCCTTGAAATATTAGCCGATTAGTTTGATGATAAATCTAGTGATGTGTAGGTTACTGATATTGAGGTTTGGCTTCCTAAGGATTTATGCGAGCCTGGTACTTGGAAAATTATCGACGAAAAAGTATCCACAAGTATTTTTAAGGTTCCGTAATTACAGGCTAAAAGGTTACTGTCACCAGGCTATATATAATGAACTTTTTTAGATATGAAGTTGAAATGTTGTGTTTTGTTACCACAATAACAACAAATACTTCTTTTACAAATATTTTTTGCCAATGTTATAGATAATGGTACAGAAAGTCGTGCACGAATTCGACCAGTTTTTTAAGTCTAATGGTGTGTTTTGTGTACCATACCTATAAAACAGCAAAAATACAATGTTTCAAATATTTTAATAGCATATAATTAGTATTATTGTTACTTGCGATATTCATTATAAGCCTGATCATTTATTTGTGTTTTTATGGATATAAATATGCATAGCGACATCTATTGATTGTGAGGAAACAACTTAGCATAAAACCATATTTGTTGTAGAGTGTCCTCTTTAATATTTACTTTATTTTGTTTTTAACAATCGTTTATACATCATCTGTGAAAATTAAAACTGTCTATTAAACGCAGTTCATAAGATACAACCTAAAAGATATTTAAATTATATTTCTAAAAGAAAACATTAACACAAAATGTCAATAAACAGCGTGTAAATAATATGTGTTGTATTCCACAGACTAAATAACACATGATGATAGCATTGCCCTTTTATAGGTGATCTGGAAAGCCCTTGACTGCTTCGAAAATAGTAAAAATAGAATACACGAAGCCAGACTGCTCGGGGCGCAAGCGCAGGTCACGATGCGAGTCGATGAACCAGTGGGGCAGGTTTGTGCCCAGAGATTTAGGATTATTCGGTACTACACTATACGCGCGACTCTGACCACAACAAACCATCTACTATATTATATAATCTACAAAAATATATAAAATTTGTTAATTTAAATGAAATGAAAATGATTTATTTGCCGATTATGTGTGCTAAAAGTTGTTACAACACAAAAATTTTTAAAACACAATTTATATATATTTATTAAACTATATATTATTTAATAATTATCTTATTATTTATAAATATTATTTTATTTACTATTTTAAAATCTGTTTGTAATCCCTACTATAATAATATTATAAATGTGCGAAAGTAACTCGGTTTCACGCCGAAACTACTGAACTGATTTTAGTGAAATTTAGTACAGAGATAGAATTGATCTTGAGGAAGGACATAGGGTACTTTTTAACCGACTACATTAAAAAGAGGGTATGTTTTAGGCAATAAGTATTATAAGTCGGAAAAATGTCTGCCCTTTGAAAGTTATCTGTATTATTAAAATAATTCACGCGGGCGAAACCGCTGGCGGAAAGCTATATTATATAATCTACAAAAATAAATATGATCTAAAGTCCCTACTAATATTATAAATGAGACAGTAGCTCGGTCTGTTTGTTACGCTTACACGCCTAAACTACGGAACTGATTTTGATAAAATTTATTACAGGTATAGAGTTGACCTTACGGAAGACTTTATTAAAAAGAGAGAACGTTTTTAAGCAACTCGCCCGGGTAGGGATCCACCGCATTACCTGCTCCTACCGCCATAATGACATAACGTGTTCCGGTCCGAAGGTTAGTAGGGTAGGTCCTGCACTTAAGGTCTAATAGCCCGACCTCAAGGCAGCGGCGCACCTACAACATCTATGGTGTCTATAGGCCACGGTAGTCTTTTATCATCAGGAGACCCGTGTGCCTGTTCGTTGTCTCATACCATAAAAAATAAGTCAGAAAAAACTTTTTCTCTTTGAAATTTATCTGTGTTATTAAAATAAAAAAAGGCGAGCGAAGCCACGGACGGAAAATTAGTCTATAATATAAATAGAGTTTAAATGTCTCTTTCTGTCTAAATTCGTACATACGTTATTATTTAGTTATTTAATACTTTATTGTACACAAACATAATATATTAGAAGATACAGAATAGCACATACAGAAGGCAATCTTATCCTATTATAAATCTTACAGCAGCTATCCTAGTAACAAATAATAACAAAACTAAATAATGACAAATTCAAAAAATTAAATTAAAATATTTTATTCCTTAAATGTGGTACAACCGGTGCTAAGATACATATACTTTTCGTCACATCTCGCCATTATTCTGGCATATGAATATTAGTTTCTTAATAATTCTAACAGCAAATAATATATATTTATTAATTTGAATATTAATATTAAAAATTGTGTCACCTAATAATTTTACAAATATAGAAACTCGGAAATTCCGAAATGATCTTAAAATAATTCAAGTAGGCGAAGCCGCAGGCAGGAAGCTAGTACAACACATAAATTAAACACTATAAACTTAACAAATAATTAAACAATTCTAATAATAACAGAAAAAAATAAACATACATAGATCATCACTGTGTCAAGGGCGACAAATAATGCTCTTTCAACGTTTTTATAGAATTGGCAGAGAATCACTGCAAAAAATCTCTATGGGAAGTACATTCCACACCTAATCTAACTGCATAAACAGAAAACGATAATTTTGTCAGTCCGTCTGTCCGTCTAATCTCTGGAATGGTTAGACCGGTTTTGAAAGGACTATCACTATATATAGCTGATAAGTAATAATAAAGAGCAACTTAGGGTACTTTATTTTAGAAATGTATAAAATAATTCACAGTTATCTGTTAATAAATGGTCTGGAACACATTTTGTTTTTAAATATTGTACATTTTTGTTACAATATATTATCTGAAAATCATAATGGCGCCTTGAGTTGGATTTGTGTCCAATATGTTGGCCCGTCGGTTAATCGTGGGTGCATAAGTATATTTATTATTTATTATGAGTAAATGTTATGACATTATAAATATTTAATATAGCCGAGAAAAAATAAGCTCAGTAAAAATTACACAAAGGTTTTGAACCTAAAACAATTTATGATCTAAATATTATCAATTCTTGTTCTTTATGTTATTGCGTTAGAGAAATATTTGTAATCATAATATTTTATCAAACGTTTTATTTTTATTTCAAACGAAACAGGAAAAAAAACAAATTTGAAACATCCTCACAAACGAAGCGTTAAATTTCCAAAGAAATTACTGTAAATGACGGCGTAAAGCGAAATTACCTATTCAAGTACTATTGAGGAGCCCTCGGACCGGGCGGGGCTTTAATTTTAAGTCAAACTAAATTATAATACCATGTTGTGTCGCCAAAACCAAATAAAGTTAAAATGATGCTTTTAAAAATCAAATTCTTTTACGAAGTAATTACACAACAGGTCTAACAGCCCGACCACAGGACAGCGACGCACTTACAACATTTATGGTGTTTATAGGCCACGGTTGTCTCTTACCATCAGGAGACCCGTGTGCCTGTTCGCTGTCTTATACCATTAAAAACATATATTTAAAACTAACAAATCAAATTTTATCTACGCGGGATCCTGGGCTCATTGGAAGAGAATACCGGCCAAATGCTAATCACAATGGTGCACGAAGGGCACCGTATTATACCCACCCTCTTTAAAAACACCAAAAATTATGTTTTAGTATTATTTGCTCACATTTGTAGTCACTTTTGTAATTTTCAATCTTCCGGATCTTCTCAGCGAAAGGCCGCGTTCTGATCCGGTGTATTATTTTAATGAGAAAAAAATTGTTTTAATCTTATATAATATATTTTATTCCATAAAAGGAAGCAAAAGATTTTGTTTTGTAATTGCAATTAATATGGTTACAAGTCAGAAGAAGTCTGGGGATAAACATATAAATAAATGTAACAAAGTGAAATTATTTAAAGTATAACGGATTTAACCCTTAAGTTATATTTTAAATTTAACCTAAACAAAATGCGAGTAAGTCGAAATACTTATCTATTCCTGCTGACATAATGTCAGTGCTTGTAATTATCATCTTTCATATTTGAGCGAAGTGTAGGAAAGTCGGCGTACATGCACATGTGGTCAAAGACCCCGGCCACAGGGTAGCGACGGACCAGTAAGAGATGAACCAATACAACATAGTACATGTGCTACGGTTGCTACGAAAGTGTGGTTTTTAATTGTTTCTAATTATTAGTAATGCACTCTTATACATACAATGTAGAAATAAAAATATAGAGAAAATATGAATTTAAAGTTAATACTCGTATAATATAATATACTTGACGAATTTTAATTTTTTAAAAAAAAGAAAATATTCTTATTTTTAAAAATCTATAAAAAAGGAATAAACCCGCGTTTGTAGTACGGGGGCACCCTTTACTTTATTCTGTTATTATTATTTGCTGTTATAGCGGCACCAGATACATCACCAATGTAAATTTAAACTCTTTAGCTATCAGGTAATTACATATACAGCCTGATGACAGACAGAAAGACAGACAGAAGTAAAATGACTCATTTTTTACCTTAGGGGTACGAAACGCTGAAAGCAAGCCCGCTGAGTTTCTTTCGATCCGGTGGTACATGAATTTAGAATAATATAGACGCATCACAAGAACCGCCTGCGAGCTCTATGTGAAATAAAATATATTCTATTGTACCTAACTCACACAAAATCTAAAGACAGGCAAAGTGACTGGTTCTGCCTATTATTGTCATAAATATGATTTTTACTAAATTTCTGCAATTTTATTATTTGGTTTTGGAAAACAGACAGAGATTTAAAATATTTTATTCATGAAATTTGGCACAATTGGTTTTAAGATACATATAATACTTCTCACATTTCGCAATGATTATAGCATATGAATATTAATTTCTTAATAATTCTAACAGCGTCAATAATATACATTAATTAATTTGAATATTAATATTAAAAATTGAGTCACCCAATAATTTTATAAATATAGAAATTTTAGAACAGATACTAAATTATTAATAATATTAATTGTATCACAATATAATTGAAATATAAAACAAAAATACAAAATCAATGTCAAAGCAGAATGTATTGATAGATTATAATAATTAACAACAAATTAATTCATAATTCCATTTGGTATTTTAATTTAATTTTTATTTTCAATAAATTCAGTCATCGGATAAAAACTTTTCGAAATTAAAGATAATGATTGTCCTTTTCAAGCCTGATTGTAGAAGGAAGATTATATCCCCGAAGGGGTACAGATACATCCACGATTACGATTAGCTGACGACATTACATCTCATTTTCACAGGTTCGTTATCATATCGAACCTAACTCCATTCCCAAGCAACATATTTTTCAGATAAATTGTAAAATTCTTAAGAATAAGTTACACTATCCAAGAATCGAACCTGAGACCTCATGCGTCACATACGGATACCGTCTACGCTAGACCACAGAGGCCCTTAAAACATTAACTGAAATGTACGAGTATTTTTAAATGTAAGTTTAGGTTTTTTCTAGAAGCCTGTGTATATGTGTACATTTATCAGACTTTGATATTTGTAGTATTTTCATCATCATTATTTACAAGATAGTGTAAAAACAAGAGTGACATTGACTGAAACATAATCCAAGAGATAACAAGATAGAAAGCAGACATGATAAACAAAAACAGTGACTTGGATAAACTTATTCTGTGTCCTTCGTATGTGAGTTCAACGTGCGATATCTTTTGTTTTTATATAAAACTAGCTCCCCCGGTGGACTTCGTACTGCCTGCAGTTAGTAGTATGAAAAATAGACGTTGACCAATTCTCAGACGGTAGGGGAAAAAAGGTAAAACGGTGCCTAAAGACACTTACGGATAAGATATTACGGATATTTACGGTTTGTTACCAATCAGAAACTCAATTATACAGCAGGTATTATTAGAAATTCGTAAAAGAAAATATTTTATTTCATATACACGTCTATATAATTTTAAAAGAGCTCGACTCGTAGTTTTTATTTATCATATTGTAATAATATCTTATTGTAATAATATCTAAGAACACGAGGGCATTTTAAATTATCCTTGCATTTCTACCACATTTTAATAATGTACAATAGTAATAATAATACTTTTCTATAAAGAATTATACGTAATCGGATAAATCTTTATTTAAGGTGCGTTAGAATACCACAAAACTGCAACTGAAAGTGGCTGCTAACCAGCGGCGTGCACAGGATTATGGCACTGGCCATACGTCGGAGTACTCGGCTACAGAACAAATCTCTTTTAAAGATTTTTAGCTTTTTTATTCAGTTTGATAGATTATGTAATCATGATCGTAAAATGTCGGAGTTTAAATAGATATATAGAGCAAATCTTGTCTCGAAGCGTAAACAGTGCGTATGAGCATCTATGAAGTGCACCCCTCTGCTACAAACCTTATAAATCTACAATAATTAAATATATTGTAGTGACATAATATTTTGTATTTTTACGCCAAGTCCCTTTCGGGGTAGGCAGCGAGTACCGAGTGCCAAGTATCACGATCCCTACATACCTAGCTTCTGCCACAGTGTAATACACTCTTAGTACAAAGCACTCTCTACGCTCTACACCACCCTCGGATAACACGAGCAATTTGGTCCTAGAATATGTATTTTTAGTATATTATGTACGCTATAAATAATTTATTTTTTTAAATTTTATTCAAAGGGCTTATATATAGCCGGGCATAACCTCTACAATCTTAATAAACTTAATGCTAATTAGGTAACAAAATATAAGATTTTGAGGTTTTACTAGAACATCTATATAAATTCCGTTGATGCAACTCTGTTTGGTTTTGACAACATTCTTATTAAGGCTTCTTCTCTATCTAAAGTATTTATATCATACTAGCTGTTTCCATGACTTCATCCGCGTTTGAATTTTACTAAATAAAAGTAGCCTAAGCTAATCCTTATTACATCAGCTGTCTGCCAGTGAAAATCCTATTAAAATCGGTTGAACTGTTTTAGAGTTTAGCAGAAACAGATAGACAACAATTATAAAAATATTGTTGTGGTATACGCACTTTGTAAATATACATATTTTGCACTTAGTATGAAATGGTTATATTAATATTACATAAAGACACTCAAATTTTATTTCTTTGTATAGATTTTGCAGAATGTTTCATTGCATATTAATTAACCAAAATAAAGTTTTGGATTGATTGGTCAAAAATGACATTTTGATCTTGCAACATTATTATTGCTCACCACTGTCGTTGTACATGATAACACGATAGACATAATAAACAATATCAGTGACTTGAATAAACTTACCCCATGTCCTTCGCTTGTGAGGTCATTGTACGATATCCGCTGTTTACGTAAGTAGTGGTGTAAATATTATAGAAAGAGCGATTAATATTACGTTGAATAATGTATTCTAACCTCAGGTTGACAACGCAGTATTGACGCTTTTGGTGTCCATCGGCGACAAACATATCTAACCTAACCTAACCTCCTAAAATCGTCTGGCGACAACAAATATTTACTTTCCTTCTTTAAAAGTAAAAGTCTCTTGTTTGATCAATTTTTTGATGATAAAATAAACAAACAAATGGACGAAACAAAAGATAATCATAGGCAAAAAAATTACCTTAGGAATAATTTGGAAATTTATTTATTTATGCAGAATATCGTATTTGTTCAGATACTTTTATATATTTTGTTTATTATTATAAAGTCACCATTACTTTCTGACAATTTATGTCACAAAATATTTCGTTGTATGAAGCCAACATGATAAAAAATGTTAATTTATAATATCAAATAACGAAATATACGCATACGTAAATATATCGATCACCCTTTCCTTTCGTATCGTAATAAAACAATGACGAGTAGTACTAATCGTTTTGTAGTTATTAATGTCAGACGATATAGACCAATTTGTTACGGTTCGGTTTTCTTATATGGTACCCGATGTATAGTATCGATTTTAAAGACGTTTGACGTCAATTATATAAATAAATAAAATTATTATTATTATTGGCTTGCATTCTAACTCACCTGGGACTCATATCGTCGGATAATTGTCGGTAAATAAGTATGGACCTCTGATTAGGGACCTGCGAGGGACTTGTCGTTCAGATGCATATTATATTACTAAGCTATGGGTTCTTTACATCTTTACACATTAAACATACAATGTGTTGCAAAGTGTCACTAGTCATTGTAAGTGTAGTTAATTTTTAACATTGGAAGCTTGTGACTTGCACCAAAGGCAAAGATAACCTAAACAACAGTGCTATCTGAATCTACTGTCAAGGTGCGAGCGCGCAGACTCGCCGACGACGAACGGACGATAACGCTATTTGTTTTTATTTTACTTGTCACATGGGAAAATAGGATTCGGTCAGGAGATCCTTTACACATACGCTAAGTCTTACCACTTCATTTGGTTAACTTTTAATACGTTTTTGTTAGATTTGTAATTCCCCCCCCCCCCCCCCCCCCCCCGGTCGGGGTCCCCTGCGCCCGCGCCCCCCCCCCGCCCCCGCCGCCCCGCCGAGGCGCGGCGGGCGTGGGGGGGGGCCGGGGG